>VZRW01012122.1:412379-440196 GCA_013398125.1 Aegotheles bennettii
GGGCGCAGCGCCGCGGCGCGATGGAGCCTCCCCGGGCACTCGGCCGCAGAGCTTTTTCTGTCTCTTTTTTAAAACTTCCCCTCCGCAGGGCGCCGGCGTTGGTTTGCCCTGTGCGCAGCGGGCAGGGTGCCGGGCGCTGCCTGTGCGGCTCTGGGACCTGAGCAAACGGGCGGCTGTCGAGGAACGAGGGTCTTGAAGGAACCGTGAGAGGTCACCCGGCCTCTCCCCCTGCTTGGCGTACCCAGGCCGCTCCGAGGGGGGCTTCGTGAGTAACTGAGCTGTGCTTTCAGGAGTTCCCCCGGGCCATCTCCCGGTGACCTCCCTGCACAGGGACACTCCCCGCACTGTCCCAGCTGGCTGTTCATTGCTTGTGTATCGATAGACACATTGCGTGCAAACAGCAGAATGTTGGTAACAGAAATCGACACTCACGGCAGAAAGAAAGTGACATCTGATATGGTGGCTGCTTTGTCACCTGCTTCCTGGTAGCCAGAAGAGTGTTTTGCCATGGGGCATGGTCTGGTTAGATCCATGACGGGCTGGGCTGATGAATAGAAAACAGCATCTGTGTTAAAGTTGGTGGTGATTTGTTGGTTGAAGCAGCAGCTGGCATTGGATTTCTGCTGTGGGCAGAATCCAGACCTGCGAAAACTTGTTGCATAGGAGAACTGTGGGGAGAAGGAGCTGTCAATAAAAATTCTGTTTAGAAATACTGAACAATGAATGGTTTGGGAATGTCTTAAATGTCTTGTGGGAGAAGTTCAGAACACTCTTTATAATGATAATTTAGTTAGCTTCCTCCTTTCGGTATGCAGCTGTGTAGTATCAGACAGAATTTTGGTGGAGGCATAAGGAAGGCCCCGTCATCTGCTCATTTGCAAGTTGAGCATAAATTATATATTACTAAAACCTAGTAGCATAAAATATTTTTGAAAAGCTTTATAAATAATAAAAACTTTGAAGTAAACAGTACAAATATGAATTTCTAATCACTTTGATAATGCAACTTGATGTACACAAATTGTAGCTAAGTATCTGATTTCCCCTTTAGATTCATTCGATTACATCTGCATTTCTACTTGTTCCTTGATGAAACCTTTTCAATCATTTTGAAATCGACAACTAGAAAATATTTCTAAATGTATTTCTTTTAAGTCTCATGCATATTATCTCACCATTCTTGTTTCTTTGTCTTGTATCAGATCGAATAGTTTTCTTGGAGGGAAGCAAGTGCAAAAGAACATGAAAGTGGTTCTTATATTTGAAAACAGAACCCAGTGTACTGCAGTAATCTCTCTAGCTCTAGGTGGAATCCAATACATACAATGCAGCTAACAAGGGATGCACGTCTTCAGGATTTATTTCAGGTTATTAATAAAGTAAAAAGGAAAATGAAGCAGTAATCTATAAGTAGAGATTCTTCTCTGAAAGCACTGCAAGATAGACATCTACATGCTTTACCATTTTACTAAACCATCAATAAATGTAGACAGGCATGTTTAAGCATGTATATGGTATGTAAAGAAGGGGAAAACCAGATTTTTATAAGTAAAAGAGACGATAAATTAATTAATTATGCAGTTTTTCCAGAATAGGATTTATCTAAAATAATTAACCTTTTGTTAAGCTTTGTGAGGTTACTGTGAATTTGAATGGTAACTAAAATAGGCTTCGTGAAAATTCTTCAGCTGGTTTAAAAGTCAACTGATAAAATTATTGAGGGATAGTTGATCCATTTTTAATTCATATTTCATGTGAAAACTTTGTGCAAATACAACCCATTAGAAAACATAAATATATATGGGCAATGTTAATGTGCTTTTCTATTTTTTTCACAGTTGAAATACAAAGTTTTTACTGACCAGCTAATTCCTTTAGTGGAATTATATTTCATCTGCTGTGACCTCCTTAGTTTCATTTGCATGTATGATCTTCTTTGGTTCTTGTCTTAAGTCATGACCTAACATTTGAAGGTCTTGTTAATCATAGAATTGTAGAATGGCTTGGGTTGGAAGGGACCTTAGAGATCATCTACTTCCAAGCCCCCTGCCATGAGTAGGGACACCTCCCACTAGACCAGATTGCTCAGTCTCATCCAACCTGGCCTTGAACACTTCCAGGGAGGGAGCAGCCACAACTTCTCTGGGCAGCCTGTGCCAGTGCCTCACCACCCTCACAGGAAAGAATTTCTTCCTAATATCCAACCAGAATCTACCCTCTTTTAGTTTTAAAAATCAGAGTTGTGAAATGGTTTAAGTTGAAAGAGACTTCTTGAGAACATCTATTCCACCCCACCCTAGGGGAGGTTGCCCAGGATGGTGTCCACTCAGGTTTTGTGTGTTACCACGGCTGGAGACTCTGCAACCCCTCAGGGCAACCTGTGCCAGTGTTTCAGCTTCTATTAGATTTTCCTTGTCTTTTATTCCATTCTGTTGGGTAGGGTTACTACTTCTGGAGACTACCTTAAGCAGGCATTTTGGATAGAAATGTTACCTAAATGTTTTGTAAAAAGACATTAGTGATAAGGTGTTAGCTTGTAATCCAGCAACTGGATAAAACAGCCTGAGTTGTTTTTTGTTTTTTTTTTTCTTCTGAGAGTTACATTCACAGAAACATAGATTGCACTTCCAAAACAGACTTCCCAGCTGAAATATAGTTTAATAGTTAAGTAGTGTACCAGAACTAAAGCATTAGGCTTAAGTATTTGTTTAGGTATTAGCTGTTCGGGTATTTTTTTTTCAAAGAAGAAAACCCCATTTATGAGGATGAAAATTTCAGTTGGCTCTAGGGAACACTAAACAAGGCTGTAGAAATAGAGTTGTATACATCAGTTACCTAGCACCTCAGTGAAATATGCCAAGTTTTTTTTTTTCTTTTCCCTGTTTGTTTCTAAAGCTGAGATTCTGCTGGTAAGTCTTGACCTTGGCAGCTTAGTTTTTTAGTATTTGGTATTTTCTTTAATACTCCTAAAAACATTGTGGGAGCTTGGAATATAGTAAGCAAGAAGGCCTTGCTAAAAGTACAACAATTTTCTTACAGTCACTCTGGTAAAACTGATGTTTTCTTGTAATTCTGTGATGGAATTTGCAAAAATGAGAGACCCAAATTAAGAAAATAGTCCAAAGCACCCAAATTGTCTGCTGAGGAGACTTGTATAAAGCTGAGAAAGTAATAAATTAATCTAAACCATGTTTACCTCTGTATTATGTGGTTTTGGGAAAATTATTGTTGTGTCTGCAGTAGAGCATTGTATAATTATTTTTATAAACAATGTTTAATTTCAGTGCTCCTTTTCTCCTAATTTTGCTTGAGAATAACTTGAGTAATTGAGCAAAATTCCTGAAAACAACTTCAAAGGAAACACAGATTTTTTTAAAAATTTTTTTATTTTTTTTTTCCCCTTTGGGACCTTGTTCTTCTGTTTCTGTGACTGACTTGGCATTATTGGGGGGCAGTGGAAAGGCAAAGGTCAAGCAGTAAGTTGTGACACATCTGGTCTCTGTTACTTACTTGTAACTGCTGCATTCTATTTTAGGGTTTTATGCTGCTGCCCACCACCTTAATACTGCAAGACCTTTCCATGGAAAATCTTCAACACCTATGTTCTTCCCTGGAGTCTTTGGCTCTGCTCGGTGTTTAAAGGATCTGGTGTATGTTTTACCCCTCTCTTGTTTTCTTCTGTGATTCGGTATTTTTGGGGGGTGGATGGAGGTGCTGTTTTTGCAAGCATAGTTGCTCCTGGTGAAGGAAATCAGGGTGGTTTGTTTCTACTTTTTTTTGTAAAGGGAAAGATTTACCGTGTCTCTGGAAGCTTATTCTGTAAATGAAGTTCTGTAAGTGGGGTTTGTAGGCCAGGAGTGTTTTCTTAAGCCTTCATGTGCTTTCTCTTTAATCCTGGGTATTTCCTTACACTACCTGGTGCCTGTATTTTAAGAATTGATTTATACATGTTCTGTGGTTGGTTTCTTGCAGTCCTTTTTTTTTTTTGTGTGTAAGTTAATTTAATTGGGGCAAAATTATGTCTCTTAACTGCTGAACTACAGACACTTTCATGCCTCCTATTTTGTAACTAAAAAGATAGGAAAGGCTCTTTAAAATATCCTGTGGGAAACTTTATCAGATCCTTGCTTTGAAAAAGAGTGTGTTTTGAGATGGTTTTCTGCATCCAGTTGAATGTCTTATGTTTCTCAAAATATGGAGAATTGGAAGAAGCAAGTATGCATCCTGTTGTTACAAAAGAGCTTTGGTTTGATTAGTTTCATATTTTCCAGCCTAAGATCTCTTTCTTCATTTGCTGGAAGTGCGGTTTTGGGTACAAACAAGTGTCTTAACAATTTATCTGTTACTAGTTTTAAAAAAACCAACAGTCTTTATTTTATTCATTGCAGCTTTCATTTCAAAGGTAACATGGCATGTCTTGCTGCTAAAATAAGGTGGTATTTTCCTAATTGCTGACTTCCTTTCTGTCTTTGTGGTTCTGCAAAAAATAAGTGCCCTGTCTTTTTCTGCAGTTATATATACTGTTTTTAGGGAGCTCTCATTACTGTTATCTTCTCTAGCTTATGTGCTTTTCCTGTCAATGGTGGTTATAATGCCTTCTCGTTTGCTAAGTTAGGAATCTATAGGTGTATGTAGCTGTGACTAACAGGTCTCTCAAGAGTACACCATTGCATCGTTCTCCACAGTTTATACCCCTGACTCAGAAGGTACAGTCTGTCAGCTGCCAGCAGACAATAACGTTTAGCCAAAGAAACCATACTACTGCTTATGGTTTTCAATTTACAAATGCAGTTTATAGATTACGAAAATAGAAAACTCTCCATTAGTGAAAAGGTCAGGAACTGATCGGTAATATGTCTGTAAGTGTTCTGCCGCAGCAGATTCCCTGGTAGACTTGCCACCTTTCTGTCAAAAGGTGATAAATACAAATGGGGAAGAAAGATCTTCTTGGAGTTGCTATTACTTGTTGCTTCTCTTCATTATCAGGGATTGGAGAGAAGTCTGTAAGCATTTTTGGGTAGACGAACAAGGAAGGTGAGCTGTTATTTTGTGGAAAGTGGAGTGACAGGGACCCATAGCTGCTACTGGCTTGGCTTCATGTTTTATCTTTCCTGCTTACTGTGAAAAACTGTGCATAGACCTGTTATGGTCTTCACGTCTTATTTCACACTGGGTTTGCAGAAAAAGAACAGGACTTTATGGACAGCTGGACTGTTTTGTTTTGATCGCTTTGTGGGTCAGGGTGGGATGTAAAATATTCTATTTGATATCGCTAACATTCACAGCAGATAGGATTGCTGTAAAAAACTATTCATATGAAAAATATTTCATTAGCTGGAAAAACAGGTACAGTCTTTCATTCTGAACCAATTTAATATCCAGGACACCCACTGAAAATCTAATGTAGCTATAATAACTTTGATTTATAAGTAGTTTTAAGCCCCGCCCCCATCCCATTTACAAGTAAATATGAAGATATGTTAAATAACAAAAGAGAACATTGCATTGTTTAATGATGCATGAATAGCTATTTGAGATGCATGTTGATTGTACATATTAGAAATATTTTAAAATCCATAGCTGAGAATTGAAACTACTATTGAATTTAAAAAGCCATAATTCTTCCTTGGTGATGTGTTTTTTTTGTTGACTTGGTTCTTATTCTTCTGACTTTGTGACCAAAATTTAAATGGTTGTGAACTACCAGTGTGAGAAATGAGTGCATTAGTATTTCTTCTGGATGAATTATTGATATCCATACTGTTCTTTCAAAATGGGGCAAAGGCTTTAATGCTCCTATTAATTTAAGACTAATTTCTTTTATTAGTGATTAAGCCAAGACCATATATTGATTGGTGTCCAGGGACGTCAGTTGTTTAGTGCTTTGGGTGGGGTTTTTTTTGTTATTTTATACATTTATATTTTGCCATAAGGAGTTGAAATCATGTGAGTCTGATTAGTACAGGTGTTAGTAAAGGCCTTTGTCTTCATGTATTACAGACAGCAGTAGTGTTGTTAAATAGCTAAATTTGTTTATTTTCTTTCATTTTTTTTATTTGCTTTTGACAAATTTTAGCTAACTAAAATGAATTTTTGTATACCTGATCTTTCCTTCTGAAAAACACTTGTTTGGAATATTTGTGTAAGACTGAACATGAACTGAGAGTGAGATTTAAAAAATAAAATAAAATTCTGCTTAATAAAGTAGTTACCTATATTACAGTATGTCTGTGTGTGAATATTTCAAATTGCCCCCAGCATGTGAGTGGAAACCTAAAATTTGGTATAGAGATCATAGAGTCGTGGAACAGTTTGGGTTGGAAAGAACCTTTAAAGATTGTTTAGTCCAACCCCCCTGCCATGCACAAGGATGTCTTTTCAGTGGATCGAGTTGGTCAAAGCCCCGTCCAATCTGGCTTGGAAGACTTCCAGTGATGCAGGCATCCATAAACCTGTTCCAGTGCCCTACCACTCTTGTAAAAAAACGTCTTCCTTATGTCCAATCTATTCTTTTTCAGTCTTAAGACTGTTGCCCTTTCTCCTGTCACTACAGGCCTTGGTAAAAAGCTTCTGTCTTTCTTATAAACCCTTTTTAGGTATTGAAAGGCCACAATCAGGTCCCTCGGGAGCCTTCACTTCTCCAGGTTAAAAAAACCCAACTCTCTCAGCTTTTCTTCGCAGGAGGGATGTCCCATCCCTCTGGTCAATTTTGTAGCCCTACTACAGACCTGTCCTGACAGTGCCATGTATTTCTCATGCTGGGATCCCCAGAACTGGATGCAATACTCCAGGTAGAGTCACGAGAGAAGAGTAGAGAGGGAGAATCATCTGCCTTGACTTGCTGACCTTGTTTCTTTTGATGCAGCCCAGGATACGGTTGGCTTTCTGGGCTGCAAGCACATGTTGCTGGCTCCTACCCATTTTTCATCCATCAGTATACCCAAGTCCTTCTCAACAGGGCTCCTCTCAATCTATAAAACCCACAGTCTGTATTGATGTTGGGATTTGCCCTGACTCAGGTGCAGGACCTTGCATTTGGCCTTGCTGAACTTCATTAGGTTCTCATGGGCCCATCCCTCAAGCCTGCCTGTGTCACTCTGGATAGGAGAAACTGCACCACTCTGCTTGGTGTCATCTGCAAACTTGCTGAGGGTGCATTTCCTCAATCCCACTGTCTATGTCATTTATGCAGGTATTAAACAGTATTGGTCCCACTATAGACCCTGGAGGGATACCACTCATTAGTGGTTTCCATTTGGACACCGAGCCATTAACTTTAACACTCTGGACAGGGCCATCCAGCCAATTCCTTACTCATCCATGGTTACAAATATGTAAAGGGTGAGGGTCAGGACGATGGAGCAAAGCTTTTTACAGTAATGACCAATGATAGGACAAGGGGCGATGGTTGCAAACTGGAGCATAGGAGGTTCCATGTGAATATCAGGAGAAACTTTTTCATTGTGAGAGTGACGGAGCACTGGAACAGGCTGCTCAGAGAGGTTGTGGAGTCTTCTTCACTGGAGACATTCAAAACCCGCCTGGATGCATTCCTGTGTGATGTACTCTAGGTGACCCTGCTCTGGCAGGGGGGTTGGACTAGATGATCTTTCGAGGTCCCTTCCAACCCCTAGAATTCTGTGATTCTGTGATCTAACAGTTAATCCATCAAACCCATAACTCCAATGAAGTGGCAAGGATTGTGGGGGACTGTGTCAAAGGCTTTACAGGAATCTGTAGATTACATCCATAGCTCTTCGCTTGTCAACTTATGCAGTCACTCCATTGTATATGGCCATTAATTAGTCAGTCACAATTTACCCTTGGTGAAGCCATTTTGTCTGTCTCTAATCACCTCCTTGTCGTCCATATGCCCTGACATAACTTCCAGGAGGATCTGTTCTGTGATTTTGTTTCGCATTGTGGTGTTTCTGACTGGTCAGTAGTTCCCAGGGTCCTCCTTTTTTAAAAAAGAGTGTGATACTCCTTTTCCTGCAGTTGCTGGGGTCTTTGACTGACTGCCATGAGATAAGCATGAGTGAAAAGGTACCTTTTATGGGAACAGCAAAACATTGGTGTTAATAAAAGAAGTGGTTTATATGCAGAGAAGTAGATTCTTGCCTGTAATTTTTGCAACTGCACTGAGGATGCATCTAGAGCATGTACAAATGTTGATGTTTACCATGTAACTAGATTCAGCCTGGAGGAAAGTGGCAGTTCTGGTTTTCCTGTCAAACTATTTTGATTCAGGAGGAGGTATGCTGTTCTTGGAGAATGACTTCAGATAATCTTGTTCTTCTTAGTTGAAGCAGCTCGCTAAACTACATTTTTTAGGACTGTTTAGCTCATGACTTATAAGATGTGCAAATATTATTTGTCTGCAATTTCTTAGGATTTGGAAAGTACTACAAAGTCATTTCAGGCAGAGTTGATATGATGGACTGAAATTCTACTCGACTAGTCATGTTAATTCAGAGTGAATATACCCAGATGTATGCATATGGTTATATTGTAAAATAAAGCTACATATGCATTCCTATGTTCTTGAATGTATTGAAAATCACAAATGCATTATGATTATATTAATCCAGATCATTACATTTTAATAAAAAACAACTCCGAGGTCTATGCCTTTTGGCTTATCCTGTGCTCTCATGTAAGTGATTGAATTCTCAACACTCAGAATTGTAGTGCTTCCAGAATGCAGTTATGTGATTTAGAAAAGTCGTGTTCTATTCCATTCTGTGCATCTTCCAGCCAAATTACTTCAATGACTATGGTTAGTTGTGATTGAATTAGTATAGATATTTATAGCTTGAAATGAAAATTCACAAATGGGTTACCCAATCCTTGATCTCTAAAGGGAGTAAAGCAAACCCTAGCTATGGAACTGAACCCTTTACTTTCTCCTAGCCTCTCCTCTTTGAAAGCAACTCTTCCTTTTCAACCAAGTGTTCAGCTTTCAATGTTGAGTACTCAGAAAAAAGCATTTGTGGATGTAAAGGTTTTGCCAGTGAATGAAGGCAAGTAGAGCATACTGACTGTGCATTCACTTTGTCAAAAAGAGCAAAGGAAGTCATTTACTTTTAGCTATTCAGTGAGAGGTATTTTATGTCTCAGGTCCATGTCTATCTGTTAACTTCTCTCTACCATTTAACGCATGTTTATTTCTGCCATGTGATGATACTGCTCTGACTTTTGTGATATTAATTAATTGACTATGTTATGACAGGCCAGGAAATATCTTGTATTTCTTGTCCATTGATGCCACAATGAGCCAGCTGTTTGTGTTGATTCAGAACATAACAAAATTCTTAAATAATAAATAGAAATTANCACTGCTGTTTTGTCACGCTGATGGACTAATCTGAGAATCCATTTAAGAAATCATATGTAATGACAACATCTTTTAGTATAGGTGTAGTATTTTTGCTTAGACTACTGTTACTGCTTCAACACTGTAAGACGATAACGCTATTTTATTTTTATGGTGCCTCTTTGCTTTCAACAGACTTTCAACTTTGCTTTCAACTTCTGAATAGGATACAATCTCATGGAGGAGTGTGTGTGTGTATTTACACACAATTTTTTATGTTCAATATATATGTGTAAGTAAAGCAGTGTATTGCCTTCTTCCACTTTTGATTCAAGGGTTATCTGTTGCCAAAATTAACAACAGAGACAAGATAACAGGAAATTATTTAAATAGAAAATTACAGCTGGAAGATACATGAAACTATTTTTCTAGTATCATAAAATTCATGTTGATTGTGTACTCCTTATATTGCAACATTAAGGAGCTGGGGAGCAAGGGAATAAGATACACTTGTTTGCTTATGGCGTCTGTTTTGAAGATATCAATCTGATTAGGCCACCTACAGCCTTCTTGCAAATCTCTACCTGGCAGTTAGATGAAGTAGTGCATACTATATGTGAGTGACTTTGTGAACTTGAAAATAACCTAATGCTATCTTTAGAGCCTGGTTTGAATAAGATAATAAATTTTCATGTGAAATATTGATAAGTCTTCTAGTGACTTTTTAGGTTGTTGAAAAGTGTAACATCTCAAAGATAGGTTCTGTAACATGTGAGAATATTCTGTACTGTAGCCACTCAGCAGGACCAGGTGGATTGTAGGGAGAACACCTCTTATTTAAGAATACAATACGTGACTGGAAATCACACTAACACTGTCACAGCAGGATCAAAAGGGTCTGCACTGTCAGCATACAACAATGTGAGTTCAAAAGTCTTGTGAGGCATTAGGAAGCAAGTCTGTCACTTGCATGTAGACCGTAATATGTCTATTAAAGCTTGATTAAAGGCTTGAACTCAGTCAGAAGTACACTAGATGTTGGGGAAGTCCAAAACAATCCGTATTAAAAATTTTCTTGCAGGTATTTTGATGCTTGTACCAGCCATGTTATTTCATGCCTTCATTTTTTTTCTCCATTCCATATAGTGTTTTGCATTTCCATATGAATTCTTGCAGTCTGACAATCATGCATATTTCACTTTGTATTAAAAATATTCACTTCATAATACAGAAAATTGTCAGTATCTGATTATTACAGAGTTATTACTAAAAATTAACAGTAAACCAATAGCTCCCTCTGGGTTGAAAAAAAGAAAATGAGAGTTTGTGTCTTGTGCTTTTCTACCAATTATTTTGCTAGATATGTGGGGTGTCGGTAGGCAGGTGGGGAAGAGGTTGGTGGTGGTGGTTGTGTTTTTTGGGTTTTGGTTGGTTGTTTTTTTTTTTTTTGTTCCTGGGGTGTTCTCTTCCAGATTTCAGAAGATGGTATTTTCTTAATTTGTAAATAATAATTTGTAATGCTATAAAAATTTCAGGTATGATATGAATACTAATAATAATTAACATGCTTTGAAATACAGTAAATCATCAACTGTAAGTAACTGAGATGCTTGATGTGTGAATTTACACTAAAAGAGAAGGCTTTACAGTTTATCCGTGTTCTCAATGCAGTAGAAAATGTAAAAAAGACATGTAAAAAAAATTAAACCTACATGTAACTTTAATAAACTGTCATGAATTAATAGTTCCTGTGAGCAAATAAAAGATACTGCTTATGCTTCTGGCATTCCTCTCACTGCTGATTTAAAAGCTTTTCCTATAGCAATTCAGTATCTGTACTATAATAAAAGAATGCCAGCTAATTCTCCTTAATAAAACAGTGTAAATATACTCAAAACATTCTATGTTTAGGTTACTTTTACATTTCCATTAGACAAATAACTGTATGCAATATTAATACACTTTTACATACTTTTGATATCAAATGCCTAGAGCCGTATTTATGCTTGGATTTCTCTTCCAAAAGGAAATTATAATATAAAGAAGAATATTTGTCTTACCCTAATTATAAACCAGAGGTATTCTTTGTTTTGTGACTTACACTAATGTTTAATAAATTCATAACTTCACGTGCAAACAAATACTTTTGCTATAGCTAGTCATGCCATATGACCTTTGCCAGTGTCTCATCTTCAGTTTATCCCTGCTTCTCAACATGCTATTAAAATTCAGTAAGAAAAATCCAGTTTGCTTTGTGAAGAACATGTTCAGGACCTAAGGTCCTCTTAATTTCTGTATGCCTTCCAGTATGGTGTTGAACTACAAGTACTTTCACTGTAGGCTGAGGGAAAAGACCACTTTTCCAAGGATACGCCACACGCTCTGTTTTTTTCTTTCATAAATCTTTAGTTCTAGCATGCAGGCTTGATCACTGGGTGTCCGTCTTTATCTGACATTAAATGTGTTGTGAATAATTCTAGTTTCAATGAGTGATTTTCACTAACTTTCAGATGACATCTGCATTCTGCCTTGTGTATGTAAGTTCTCAGCTGTTCAAGGTACACTCTTGCTGACCTCTTGAGCTGTTAATGTACACTTGAGTAGACTGAGTGTTTCTTGGGTATGCTGAAGATTGATACATCCCAGGCCTTGACAGCTGTAGTGCTTTTCTGTGCCAACTTCAGAAAGTCTAAGTAGCCCTTTTAAGGAAGAAATTGTTTGGCTCCCCAGGCCATTCAGGGAACAGCCTTACCAAGTCTATTAAGTGTGCCAAGAGCTTAGAAAGGCTGTTTAAACTTATTTTCATCTTAAAACTGTAATAACTTCTGGCTAATACTCATTCTGTTATACAGAATGCTTAATTACTTATAGATTTAAATGAAACAGTTTCAGCTATTAAAATAGTTAGCATGTTAAAGAAAAGAAAGTCACATTTTATGGTAACTTACCATTCATTGACTAATGTTTTATTGTCATAATGAGAAATTTTGTACATTTCTTTGTAAACTTTCTTTTTATGTAATAAGGTTTGCAGCATTTTAACTCCAGATGATGTTTTATTTTTTAAATGGTAACATTTGAAGATGCATTTTTGTTGGCAGAAGTTCGCTTAGGTAACTGCTTTGTTTTGTGTGCATTTACAGAAATACAAATATGTAGTGGAAGTTATTTGTTGATTTAGAGTATCCATTGGTATAATTACAATGTTGCTTTATAGTTCTGTGTGTGCTCCTTCATAGTTTGCAGTAGTAACTTTAAATACTAGTTCTTGTCATCATCAAAATTAGACGGCATTTATTGAAGTTGCATTGTTTTGAAGTTCTGGAAATTTCAGTGATTTTTCACTTAATTCCAGATGACTTGGGAAGGTTTTTGTTTGTTTGTGTTTTTCTTTTTGGTTTGGTGTTGGTCTTTTTTAATGGATATTACTTAGCCTGTTCTGTTTAGCTGTTTCTTTGAAGCTTGTTTGGTGCACACTGTTCACATTCAATACTGCTTACTTCATCTACTGTTCTTTCAGCACAGACAGAAATGTTACAGAACTTAGGTAGGGAGCAGCAATTTCACTGACATGCATACAACTTAGAGTTGATCTTGTTCTTCCTTGGACAACTTTGAAAGTACTCTGTGAAATAGTTGTAAGCGCTTTGAGGTTAATCTGAACTGCTTATTCAATTAAAAGAGATTGTACCTGAGTGTCTCTGTTCTCATTAGGAAGACAATGTTAATTTAAACTTCATATTTTATATATTATCAAAAGGTCAATTTCTGGGGGGCTTGACAAAGTTTAGGTAGAAACTAGATAGCCAGAGACTCAATACATGCTGGATACTCAGCAAAAATCACAGGAGGAATGCGAACATTTCCCTCTTTTTATGCTGTACATATGTATAGTTTGTACATATGCGTTCATTATTAACAATTCAGTATGTGTTATTGTAGTTTTTACTTTTTGTCATTTTTTTGTGATGGAGGAATGCTGTGCTTAGAAGTATGTGTCTGAAAGTTGTGCACCCTTCTGTCCTCTTGTGATGCTGTGTGTTGTTCCCCAGCTGGAGTATGTAGGAACCTGCAGAGTAGGACAAAATGCAGCTGCTTGTAGTGAGTCCTGTGGTATTTGACAGTGCTTCTTAGAGTCATGCAGAAGCTCAAGTGTCTCAACTCTTTTAATAACTAAATTAGTAAGTGAAAGACCCAACATCTACTTTTGTGGTCTTGTAAACAGAACAGTAAGGGGAAGAGCTAAGGAAGTGTAGTGGCAAGCAAATCCAAATCTTCAAGTAGGCAAACAAAACTGAACAAAACTCGTGAGCTCATAAATCACCATCAGAAACTTTGATTGTTTGTCTGGCTCAAGATTTTTGAGCATTTGCAGGTGGAATATGGTTGGCACTTTTTCATATTTGGACTTCTCTGTGCTGTAATGACGTCATGGCCCTCGGACTGATTTGTCAGGGATTTTAAGTAGTTTAGTGCAAAAATACACAGTGAATTGTCTATTAAAGATATAAAAAATATTCAAGCACTATTACCAGTTTAGTTATGCTCTCCATATTGCTGATTAGCTGAGATTTGAATTAAAATTATTTTTAAATTAGAGGTAGACATAGTTTATTAGATGTAGTGGTTTATTCCTTTGTTATAATTCAAAGATTTCTTTATACTCAAAGTGGTGTCATTTAGAGTGAAATGTAAGAACTACTGACTTACTGCCCTTCTAAATAATTCAAATCACGTTTACATTGCTATTATTTAGTGACTTTTTGTTTGGCTTTGTGTTTTTTCTTCACTGGGCTCCCAGCGTAAATACAAGATATTTTTAGTTGTTAAAAATATTCAGAATTTCTATTCTGTATAGATACTAATGCTTTTTGGAAGTCTGCATCAGTTCTGCCAAATCTGAAAAACGTTTTTATTTTTAATTATCTTTGTGACTGAGAAGAAGCAATAGTTCATGCCTGGTTCAAAATGTACACACATTGTGACTTTTCAGGTGGCATGGTAAGGCATTTTCAGGAAATAATGGCTTTTTTGAGGTCACATGAAAAAAGTGCATAGTTTTTATAGTCTTTCAGACTAGATACGTAGAAATCAAAGATATTAAGTGATATAAGGTGATAGCACACAGTGAGGAAAAAAAAAAAACCAAACAAAAACTGAAAGAGATGGATAGCCATCTTTTTGACCTGAACTGAGTAACCTAATTAATGTGATGCTTGCTGCTTGTTTTTTAATTTTGTTAATTTGTTTGTTAATTCCTGGCTCAAAGTGAAATTATTTTTATCACTTCTACTGAATAAAAATTTGCATACTCATGTGAAGTCATTTGAGTTGTTTATTTGTGTGATATATGGCATCATCACATATGAAGAATATCTTTTTTCAAAAGGTGAATGTGGTCATTCACCATAGTGTACCATAATCCAGTTAGTTACTATCTTGTTTGCTTATACCCAGTAGTTTTGAAAAGAGTCCTTACACTGCTAACCCAGTTTGGTTAGAGAAAGATGATGTTCCTTCCTTTTAAGAGTTTTTAAGGAACAGTTTGTACCACATTTCATTATACACAAAATCTTTTTTTAATTGTTTATTTTTGTTTGGAAAAATGAGAAATTAAGTCTCCTTGTCAACACTTTAAAAGTTGTGTGCATCCTACAGAGGCAGTTAGATGAAATTTCTCTTGTTTTATGGAAAACTGACTCTTTCTGCTGTAATCCAGATTGCATAAACTTTCAATAGTCTGGAATTGTATGGTCTTTGTGTCCAGAGTCTTTGTTCACAATCAGAAAGCTAGTTGGATTTAGTGGTAGTAGTGTGCATTCTTACAGTGAGAAGGTGAATTTTGCTGGGTTTGCAGCAATGTCTTGATAAGGCATCAATTATCCATTAAGTTTTCCTCCATTGGTTGAAGAAGTTGATGGCATTTAAAGATTTAAATAAATGTAAACTAGAAATTACAATAGTTCAAAGAGGAAAATATTTTTTAAACCAGCAATCCTAAAAGCCCTCACATTTGTTACACTTTCTCTAAGTTCAGCATTGCCTTACTTCTCTATGCAATTTTAAAATTCAAAATAAGTGCATTTCTAAATTTGATGGAAAGCCACATCAGGACTTCTAAAAAAAAATCTTTAAGGCTTTCCTCATAAATCATGTAGAAAATAGGTACAGCCATCTCTCCTATTTCTTCTATAACCATTGTTAAAGTTTGTTAAATCTGTAATTTAATGTATTTGACTGTTGTGGTATTAATCTTGATAAAAAAAATAGACTCAATATTCTGATAAATCTTGGTAAAACTCTGCTAGATTTGAAGAGATCTTTTGATTACATACTGAATATATTTGTTGTCTTACTCTGAAGAAAGAGAAACATTAAGATGGAGTGATTATCATGTGCTGGAACTGATATTGCTTGTAAAGTTCGAGTCTGCTTCCTAGAATGCAAAACTGATTGAGAAAAATGAAAATACCAGACCAGGTTGCTCAAAGCCCCATTCAACCTGGCCTTGAACACTGCCAGGGAGGGGACAGCCACAACTTTCCTGGGCAACCTGTGCCAGTGCCTCATCACCCTCACAGGAAAGAATTTCCTCCTAATATCCAACCTAAATCTACCCTTTTTCAGTTTGAAACTATTTGCCCTTGTCATATCACTGCATGCCCTCGTAAAAAGTCCCTCTCCAGCTTTCTTGTAGGCACCTTCAGATACTGGAAGTTTGCTGTGGGGGCTCCCCGGAGCCTTCTCTTCTCTAGGCTGAGCAGTCCCAACTCTCTCAGCCTGTCTTCATAGGAGAGGTACTCCAGCCCCTTGATCATCTTCATCGCCCTGTTGTTGAAAGATGTGTCTATTATTATGGAATAGTGGTTTTATATTAATTTGTATACGTCTTGTTGCATCAAAGATTATAAACAGCAGGTGGTTTAGAGGCTTCCTTTCTCTGTGATTCACCGCATCAAATAACATTACTTGTTACAATTTTAGGACAAAACTGCTTCCCATCAAATCTAACAGCATCATCAGAAAACAGAAATCAGTGGTAGAACTCATTTACTGTGCAGGGTGGCCAGTCATGACTGAAGAGCAAATAAACCTTCTGGCCCTTTGATATGAAGCAGTAACCTTTGGCAGCAGAGTGGGGGAACAGATAAGGTAACCCCGCTTCAGTTGCTGCTGCTGAAACTCAAAAGAGTTTGCAAATCCAAATTTTCAGTCTGTGTAATTACACCCATGTTAGTAAATTAAATCTGGTACCAGTCTCTGCCCCTGAGGCCAACTGGCACAGGACATCCAATGTCCATTGTACTACAGCCTCAGAAAGTCAGTGAAAGCCCACAGTGCCTACTGGGGATAGCAGGATGTATCCCCTAAACCATGGCCTGAAGTATTTTGGGAAACTGCTCATTGGCCCAAGCCAAAACCCTGAAAGGACTAATGAGAATCAGTAGAAACAACTGAGCTCCAATTCTGAGGAACATCCTGATGCTGCTGAATTTGCTGGTATTGGCAGAGTTTTAAAGAGCCTGGATGTTTTTCACACTTCGATCTGTACTAATACGCTTACCAGGTCCTTAGAGCAATAGCCTGCACGTGCCGCGGCATTTCTTGTCTTAATACCATGCACTCTCAGATACATTGTCTAAAAGCTCACACTCATGTCTACTGAGCAATTCCCACAATGTCATCATCCCCGGCTCTTTCCTGTTGCCCATGTGTCAGGATTACTGTCTGCATAGCAGTGTAGGTACCAGTGGAGCTTCTGAGTGCTCTCTGATGCGGGGTCTGGCTGTTTCAAGTCAAGAGCTGACATTACTATGACCAAAGGTGTGCAATCTGTTCTTATTAATAAAAAATAAAAAATTGGGGAAAGAAGAAATGAAGTGAGGAACCTATGAATAAATTGGACAGTGCAGGTGAAGATAGGAACTCAGATCTTCTGTTTCATTTGATAATCAGGAGCAAGATGGATTTGTGCAGAGATGAGATACTGTGGTCTTTATTTAGCCGATTTTAGTGAGGTTCTGGTTAACTAATACCTGTGATACTTTAGTAGATTAGGTTCCAGAAGCTTGGGAGAAGTAGGAAGCAGAGAAATGGATACCTGTAATAGTGTTGGTTTTCTTTTTAGGTCATATATTGTCCTCGTGCAAATTCTCTTTAACATTCGAGAACTAGTAAAAGGTAGACTAAGTTGCGCTCCATAATTTTTTACCTGTTGAAGAGACCTAGCAGCCAATATGATGGTTTTTGACTTATTAATTTCTTATGTTAGGCTGTTTTTACCAGGTTCCTTCGTAGTCCAGTCCATAGTTAATGTACATATTCTTTCTTATTGTTCTCTTTGTCTTCATATTTTGCTGATTATTTTTTTTTCATTTTTTTTCCCCTCTAACATTTTTAGGTAATTAAAAAATTATGGGTTTAGTTTGTAACATAGCTACATCAGTATGGATGCTTCCAGTAATAAAACTGTATTGGAATGAAAGTACTCCAGTGCAAAATAACAACTTGTGTGTAGTAGAAATTACAGATCTGGAGAAGCTTTTAGCTGACATCTAGTTTTCATAAACTTTCTTAAGTGTATTTTTAAAGAACATTGTTTTCGTGCTCTCACTTGAGAATTTTTTTCAGAAGCTTTTATGTAACGTGTGTTAGCTGAGTGTATATTAGAAGACTGATTTACTGGCTATTTTGAAATAAAATCTGAGAGCTGCATGTGGTAAAGCTTAGTATTGAGTTCCAGGCTCAGTGTTTATTAATAGAAATTGTGTCCTACTGCTGGAAGTACCAGTAACTGATATAGCAAAAGGCAGCCTGTTTCAATAAGGTTGATTTCTGCTGCTTTATGTCATATTGCATACTCTTTTATAGTTGATTGTAGGTCTTTGTCTTCCTTCAAATTCTGTATGGTTAAGACTTTGTTTATTCAAGAGAATTGTTTGCCATGGTTTTTTTTATTCACAAGACAGTGAGTAACTTGTAGGAAATTCTCACTAGAATAGAGGTTTTCTTGTAATTGTCTTTTGAATATGCACAGTATAACTGTTTTGATTATAAACGGCATAGCATACATTTAATGTATTTTTTTTTTCCCATTTCAAAGGCTGATAAAGAATTTGTGTGGTCTCTGTGGAAACGTCTCCAAGTGTCAAGTCCAGATCTTACTCAAGCTGTCAGCTTGGTTGTGGAAAGGTGAGTTTAAAGATTTGACATGATACTAAAAAGAAAACTAAACAAGCCCCCTTCGCTGATATCATGTTCTGTATCTTTTTAATTGAGAACCATGTAGGATTTTAAAAATGTGTTACAGAGATTAAAAAAATGGTAACGTGGTTATCCAGGAAGATGTGAAATAACTTCTGGCTCTGTACTGGGTCACTTACTTGCACAAAGTAGTAGGTTGGCTGTTAGGACAACGCAGTACTTTTACACTGCTTGTATGTTTTTATTTGGGAAGTAATTTTAATGTATGAGGGAGACTTAAGAACAGATTTACAGCATTCCTCATTTATGTTGAAATGCAGGTTCTTACTGACTTGTTTAATGATAAAGTTTGGTTGTAATTTCATGAGGTCAGTGGTGGTAGTATCGATCTTCCTTCTTCAAACAGGAAAAAAATAATTTTGCCTTAACCACATTTTATACATAGATGAACAATATGCAAAATTTTACTACTTTTATGTGGATCTTGATAAGGTAGAAACAGAGGTGTTCTTATTAACATTTTTGATTCAAGTTGCATATTAAAAATAGTCAGGCTACTAGGACAAATTGAAGCACAGAGATGCTAGAAAGCATGCGTTTAAATAATGGTGAATACAATGAATTATTTGAAGTTCTTGAATTGTATGCCTATACAAGATACAGTCTGTGTTCTTGGTTTATCGTCCTTCAAGCGTGGGAATATTTTTATACTTGGTAGTTCTCCATTGCTTTAAATTATTTTATACTTTATTTAGAACAGAAATTGGTAATTGTGTAATTGATAATTACCCTGGTTGATACAATGAGCATGAGGCTCTTGGATACCGCCTTGATGCCCACAAGCATGATAATGAGCTGAATTTTTTTATGATGATAGGAAATGTTTTTGAAACCCTTTTAATGTAGTATTCAGGCTATCAGAAAATAATATATATTAATATCAGAATATAATAATAGTCTATTATATACAAAGGTAAAGATATATTCTGTGTATGTGCTTTGCAGTTTGTATAGATGGTGGTGATTGGTACTCTTATGTGAAAGTGTGACAACATACTTCTGTTAGGGTGCTTATCCATTATTTTTGGTGTCCTCTCTTCTTTCAGAAGAACATTAATGCTTTAGAACACCTCTCTTGAACTCAAGGCTATACATCTATAAAGGCTATAGCTTTCCCATGCTTCTCAGAGTTATGGAATTAAGAAATTGTTTTCACAGCATCTTTTTAGGTGTTATCATTACCCCAGGGAATCCTGGAATAGGTTTGGATAAAACCCATTCAGTATCTAGGAATTTTATTAATCACGACTTTGAACTTTGGGGTTGCTTTGATTTGACAGATGGAGCAATAGTGTGTATTTTTCTCTTTAATTGATGTAGCTTCATCTCTTTTGCCTGAGAACAGTCTAATTGCCGCTTTGGAAATAATTTCTAGCCCAGCTGTACCTATGAGTCTTCTGTACAATCAAATTGCAGCCCCATATATTCTCTCCTAACTTTTCCAGCTATAGCTTTTCATAATCTTTTCCTAAATAGCTTCTGTTTCATGACTGTGCCTCTTTGCACTCTCGTCCTTTCAGAAAAGTTTTTGTCTTATTCCCTGCCATATAACAGTAAATATTTTTTTACGTTAGTGTGGTGTCAGTTTATCTCAGTTCTAAGACATAGATTAGATTTCCAGAGAATCTGTAGCTAGCATTGCTGCTTTCCAGCAAATTACAGGACAAGTGATTTTCTGGTTTTGTTAATGGGATTACCAAGTAACGGTTATAAGCAAAATGATTCCTGAAGCATGTCACTCAGCAGATCTGTGGTGCTTACAGACTATTTTTCTGTATTTTGCACAAATGTCTCAGACAAATTGGAAATCAGCTGGAAATTGAAAATTTACGCTGAAATCTAATAAAAAACAGCTGGAGTCTTAGAGAGTTTTTTAGCTTCCCTTCTATTTCAGCATCAACATTGACCTAGTTGGATCCATGTTGATAACATTTGCTATCTTGCTCTGGCTTATTAGGAGATTTTCGACATAGATTGTGACATGGGTACCACCAGTGTTTTTATAGCTTCATTTTTTAGTGAGTTTTTTTCACCAAAAATTCCATAACCAAAAAAATTTCGGTGCCCACCAAGTCTTCGTTATAGACTACCTGAGATCAGGAGCCAGCTACCTAATAGAAACAGGCAAAATATAGGAAAGCGTAGTCATGTGTATCCTGGATCGTATATATAATGAACCAAACAGTATTGTCCATTGGCTTTCAGTCTTTAAGTTGACAAAAATCTGTGGAGAATAGAGAGCTCCGAGGAGACCTCATATCAGCCTTTTAGTATCTGAAGGGGGCCTACAGGAAAGCTAGAGAGGGACTTTTTAGAAGGGCGTGTAGTGAATGGACAAGGGGGAATGGGTTCAAAGTAAAGGAAGGTAGATTTAGACTGGATATTAGGAGGAAATTCTTCCCTGTGAGGGTGATGAGGCACTGGCACAGATTACCCAGAGAAGTTGTGGCTGTCCCCTCCCTGGCAGTGTTCAAGGCCAGGTTGAATGGGGCTTTGAGCAACCTGGTCTGCTGGGAGGTGTCCCTGCCCATGGCAGGGTGTTTGGAACTGGATGATCTTTCAGGTCCCTTCCAACCCGGAACAAGCTATAATTCTATGAAAAACAACAGCCAGACTTTGTTCAGAAGATTACAGTGTCAGAAATAAAAAGATGCAAGTGTGAGTGTACAGTGTACAACCCTGTACAGAATGGATGTGTGAAAAAGAAAAAATAAAAAAAATATATGTCAGGAGAAATTGAGTGGGCAGTACTAGCTATACAGTCAGATGATTTATATTTGTAGCATTAGACAATTCCTTATAGTATCTTCTTCTCAAATAAACCAGGAAAATATAAAAGGTGTAATTTGGGGGACATAAGGGGGAATTAATAGTAGGTTTCCATTATTTGTCTGCTATTTTGAAATGCTTTCATGGTCCCAAAATAGAAGTTCTCCTGCCCTAAAATTGTAAAAATGTAGCTGCTACCTTTTTATGGCTGTGCTGTTGATTCCTGTAATACACCAATGATATTTTACTTCTCAGCAGTCTTTGCAGTTCTTGCTGGATAACTGTAACTATATTCCCATTTTAATATTCAGATATAAACAAAAATTTATCTTTACTGTGCAAATGAGAGATGCCTTTGGGATATGTAACAGCCTCCAGGTATTTTCAAACAAGCCATTGTAAAAGTACTACTCATGTTACTATACTTTCCAGCTACTTTAAATACTATTGATCTCAGTATTATGTAAAGAGCGTGCTATTTCTAGTTCACTGCCTTTTGAAACATTCTTTTTCTTTTTTTTTTTTTGACGATGAGCTGAAAAAAAAAGTGCTAGAAAGTACCTTTTTCCAGGTAAATGCATGTGTAAACTCAAATAGATTTGAGGGTCAGATGAGACTAGCAAAGGTTTTGAAATGTTTTTGTAAACTTTGGGAGCTCTCCTTTAAGATTTTTATAATGTATGAATTCTTGACAGGTCAACTGACTCTAATTTTCCTCTAAGGCTTCTACCTGACTCCTTTCTTCTGAAAGGAAGAAGTAGCAGGACCCATTAATGATCAAACTGTTGCAGTGATACAGGACTTAGTAGATATAAATGGGGGTTGTATTATGCTAGATGATACCCTTGCAAGCTTGCCTTACATAAATGTTTTTCCACACATAAATTCCAAGTGTGCTGTGTATTGCAAGTCTTAACAAAGAGCAAGAATGGCTTTATCATTTCAGGCCACTCTGAGAAACAGTGACAACCTGAATGTTAGTGTTGGTGATTAAGAGAGTTTTTTTTATTGTTCTTCCTGGGGAGTTTCGTCTGTTTAAAGGTGTACAAATGAATGGAAACATGGCTGAAGAGCAAGTAATCATACATAATCAAAGAATTTTTGGAAAGGTAAATACATAAACTTATGCTGTGCTTTGATGAATACAAATATCAAATTATGCAAGAACCTATATGCAGATACACTAAACGATATGCAGATGTACTAAAAATGACAAGTACTTTCTAAGTAAAAGGATACTTGAATGTGCTGTATGAATAAGCAATATAGATTGCTGATGTTAATTGAAAAATAATTTTAAAAAAATTATCTTGCATCTTTTGAAGGGAGGATAAGTAAACAAGGTCTAACATGTTTTTAAAGGCCTTTACCATTTTGCCACTCTGAGTTTAAAATAAAGTGGAGTCCCTAGTTATTATCACTCAATAAAGTGGACAGAATAATAGAATATGAGTACAACCTTTCTATGTAAGGTCAAATAATTGTGATTTTCTACTGTTGATGAAAGTTTAATATCCTGTTTCATTAAAAATTCTCAGAACATTGAACATAAGTCAACATTCCATGGAGAAGAAGGTATTATGCATCTTGCATGTGTGCATATCTGCATATCGGAGCACAAAATATTGACATGATAATTGCAGTCAAGCCTGATTGAACAGTAGCCTCTGGGAATTCAGCTGGTGTTGTACCAACTGGATGGCTGCTCAGGACACAGTTTGAAATGCAAGGTGCAAGTTAGCACTTTATTCAGCACAGGCAGGCATCATTTAAAAATCCTTGGGGGAAACCCTGGTGATGTGCAGATGTTAAAGCAGTCTGTTCTGAAGTGCTGATATTTGGAACACTGCAAGAGACTTGTGTATTTTAGATGAAAAATGTTTGCAAAATTATTAGAGAAAAATGTTACGATTTTCTTTACTATTCTAGTATAAAAATATGTTTAGTATTTAATGTACATTTCTTAAAATAAGAGACCTTAGTAAATCATCTAATGAATTAAATCAATCAAGTTAAGGATGCAAGAACATTTATATTTCTGTAATGATGCTTTTCCATTTTGATACATATCATGGAACATAGAACTGACTGTATAAATAATTTACTAAGGTAATAATTTTGTTTTCCAATTTTTCTTTAATTAGTGCTTAAATTACTTTTGTAAAGAAACAAAACTAGATGTATGCAATTTTGCTATATAAAATAATTGCTGTCTGAGGGAAACGCAATATGTATGATATAAATTTAAATTCTTTTTTGCTCTGTGCTGTCTAAATATTTTAAAGGTACTATTTTAAAAGTACTATTTATAAGTATTAAAAGAAAAATATTATAATGTGCATCAATTATAATTCATTGTGAATTATAAGGATCTCCTAGAATCTGAGGTGAGAATAAACCTATTAAATGAAAACTATATAGCTCTGTTTTTTTATCTCTTCTTAGTAGGTACACAGAAACACCATAAGGTTTCTGGTTGGAAGATGAAGACACAAACTCTATTTCTGCTAACCACTGACTGTGCAACCGCAGGGATGTGGCTGTACGCAGTAAATTACAATATTGGTGCCGTATTTACACTAACATTGACAGTCTGTTCTCTACAACTTCACTTTGCACATGGGCAATTCGTTATCTATCGAATAACAACATTGAATGTATGTGCTTGTGTAGGTCTGTCTGCGAAACAATTGGAAGTTGGAAGACCAGGAGAGATGATAATAAAATTAAATACCTCATCACACAAGCTGATACTTTATAACCTTTCTAGTTCTGCAGCCCTTTAGAGTCAAAGAAATATCTTAAATGTAACAATATTTCTAGAAACTATTTTTGGTTATATAAGTATACTGTTGAAATATAGCCTTTGTTCTTTTACCACACAGCCCAAAGAATGGTAAGCCCTTAACTTTCTTAGCTATTTAAGGCCAGATTTATAGATGCATTTGTTTTGTTTTTTTAAATCCCACTGTGTAAAAGTGAAAGGACCTATTCCATAAAACCTGTAAACAGCAAATTGAATTTATTATTTGAAATTATTTTCATTTAATTGATGTGAAAATTACATAATTATATACAACTCTGAATTACTTTTTCTTGACAAATGGTTAATTGCTTGACTGATTAAGATCTGTGGTAGGATACAAAATGCCTCTTTTTCCAGACTGCTTTAGCTGAAGATTTTAGGAAGCATAGTGTTTTATAAATTCAACAAACTTCTGTTTTTGAAAATCTTGAGGTATTTGTAGTGAATGTTCTGGTTTTGTACCTCATTATATATGACCTCATAGTCTAAAGTTTCATAATTAACAAACCATTAAAAATATGCCGCATTCCAAAAATAGTAACCTGTCCTGTTTAAGGTATACCATAACACAGGAAAAAAATCATAACACAGGAAAAGTGTTAAGCTTAAGAATATTTTCTCAGTTTCTTCACTTCTGTGGGAAGCTGAATCTAGGTAATCTTTGCAGCTAAATATATCTGTGTTAAACATTTAAAATAGGTAGTACTCGTGGGAAAACTGGTTGGAGCTTAAAACTTGTACAAATTGACAGCCTCTTTCACTCCATTTTTCATCCTAAAGAAGTCTGCAAATATTCCTAGCTCACATCATTATTGCTCATCAGTGGTTCTAATTAGCTAAACAGGAGTTTGTCTCAGTCATTGATCATCATCAGCTTCTTGACAGTGCCTGAATTTTTTTCCCCTGTATTCCAGTGGACTACTTTTAATATATTGTAAATACGTAATGGCTCAATTAATAAAGTTGGTTGAAGATTTTTCTTAATATTTGTTACCCTTTTGAAAAAGAAAAGGTGATTGCTGCAATTCTTATCAAATCTCACTTTAAGTCTCAACAGCAGATCCAAATACGTTACGTCAGTTCCAGTCAGCCATACTACCTCAAGTGTCTATGAGAAACTGCGCTGTAATGTGCTTTGGAAGCTGTCCTATGCCACCAGGAGAAGCTGCTGATAAAGTTCCATCAGAGGTTTCAATTTATGTTTTAGGTTTCTGACAACATCCATTGTGTGCTTAAATTCTGATAATTACGATTTTTTCTTTATCTACGGGTGGTAACTGGTGAAACTTTTTATGGGCATTACAACAGCCTGTACTATCTAGAGAGTCTGAAAGAAAACATCAAAGACAAAAGAACTTGAATTTGCTTTAGACTTTTCCTACTCATTACGATGACGATAGATCTGTATTTATAAACTTCGTTCCTAGACAGCTTTGTTGGAAGGACTGTTAGACCAACCATGGGATAAATAGAGAAAATACTTCATTTAATTAGAAATGCACTTTGAACCCTTGGCTGATGTGTGCCCGTGTTATATTCATATCTTTTGCTTTAACAAAATCTGGGTTTTTTTCTACTTAATCCCAGACTTTATTCTTCAAACCTCTTTTGTGCAGCCTTGACCTAAAGTCACAGGGCTCCATAAATTCTTGATGACCAATAATACATCAGAATTAGCTGTGCATACTATTTTTCAGTTCGCCAGAGCAGTTTGTTCTATTGCTCAGTTCTTAGTTGGTTTATTCACTTTCTTCCTGTTCTCTCTTTAAACTAAAAAAACCCAGCAACCCCAATACCACAACTTTAGAGTTCATTTGAGGCTTGCTTTGGGAAATCTACCTGACCTATCAGGTTTTCAGATCAATTAATCCATTAGAAAACAAGTTCAACAAATTTTCAGGTAATGATTGCATGGCTGAGTAAGAGGCTAGTTAATTATCCAGTATTTGTGTTTAACTGGGCCTTGTTTTTTTTTAAAAAAAACGAGTTTGTGAGAGGAGATAGTGGCGAGAGGAGATGGGAAGACAATGGCATATTATGGGTGATAGATACAGAATGAGTGGTTAGAACAATGGTTTAATTTAAGTAGAAATATGAAATAAAACCAGCTGAATTAAAATGAAGAGGAAAATACATAACTGTGGGAACAAAGAATGGATAGGACATGTCAGCCAGTGGTTATGGTCAGGATACTTTTGAGGGTGAGAAGCAGTGCTATTCAGTGGTTCTTGGGGTTGTGTGTGTATGTATTGTATGTATTGTGTACTGTATGATTCTTTCTCTGTCTACACATTACTACTCTAAGTACTTCATATTAAAGACCTGCCAAAGCTCTTAAAATTTTGAATCAAGCAGTTAACAATTGTCTAATCTTAAATTCTTTAGTTGTCTGACTCTAATTAAGACCCAAGGAAACTTGCAGTTCTGTAATATTTACAGTTTAGACATAGATTAATAATAAGTCCATCACTTTCTTAGATCATGGTGTAATGTGTTTATGGGAGAGAGATACCTTCTTTCCAAAAATATTGGGGCTACATGTGTTATCTTTGAAACTGGACAAATGTCGATGGCCATTAAGGACTGGACCCCACAGCAAAGTAATTAACTATGAAGAAGCATTGGTAATTCTATACTGGAGCAGTTTTTGGTTCATTAAAGTTTTAGAAGAACATACCAGTCATGAATAGTATGCGTATTTCAGGAACATGTGCAAACTTCTGTGAATATTATACAAATAATCTGGTTGCAGACAATTTTCCTTATTAACTCCTGATTTCTAAAGTGGTCTAATACCTTTTAGTACAAAGTTTTATAATCTTATGAGAAAGTCTTTTGCCATTTCTAAAACGTGACTTGAGAATGTGATTTCTGTACACTAATTCATTGTAGGCACAGTGGATCAGTTGCATTAACTGTCATGTGTTATGAAACCTGTTTGTTATTTTCTCTCTTGTGCTCTCTTTTTTGTCCTTAGTTTTTTTTTTACCTAATGACATCACAGTGTAACTTTTGGAATACATCAGATAACATCATATTTGCATAGATCTCTGTAATTGCAGTCTACTGAGTTCAGTTATAGTAGATGTTCAAAGAGAAACTATGGAAAACTGTACTATGTATTTCACTGCTCATGTCTTCTAAGCAACCTATCATGACAATTATTTGATGACTGATTGCAGGTGATCTGATTCTTTGAGGTCAGGATCTAATAGATCCCGCTGTTAGAGCGGTAGATGTGGTTTATCTTGATTTCAGTAAGGCATTTGACACTGTCTCCCACAGCATCCTCGTAGATAAGCTGATAAAGTATGGGTTTGGTGATCAGGTAGTGGGGTGGATCAAGAACTGGTTGAAGGGAAGAAGTCAGAGAGTTGTGGTCAATGGGGCAGAGTCTGGTTGGAGGACTGTGACTAGTGGAGTGCCTCAGGGGTCGGTACTGGGACCGGTATTGTTCAATATCTTCATCAACGACCTGGATGAGGGTACAGAATGTATCCTCAGCAAGTTTGCTGATGACACTAAACTAGGAGGAGTGGCTGACACACCAGAAGGTTGTGCTGCCATTCAACGAGACCTTGATAGGCTGGAGAGTTGGGCGGGGAGAAACTTAATGAAATTCAACAAGGGCAAGTGCAGAGTTTTGCATCTGGGGAAGAACA
>VZRW01012122.1:444269-476452 GCA_013398125.1 Aegotheles bennettii
ATGCTGAACTTTTCATTTCCCATTGTTGAATTTAATGAGGTTACTTTCAGCCCATTTCTCCAGCCTGTCCAGTTGCTGAGCAGCAGCATGACCCTCTGGTGTATCAGCCACTATTCCTGTTTTTTTGTCATCAGCAAACTTGCTAGGGTTACACTCTGCCTCATCACACAGATCATTAGTGAATTTCCTTACATTTCTGATGGTCTTTACTAGGGTCTTGCTTGAATTGAGGTAAGTTGTGTAACCATTGGCATAAACTTGAAGTTTCCAGAGCTTGCCAACTTCTGATTTGTTCAAAATAAACCTGATAGATCTGCCTGATGAGAAACACCACTGCAATTAGGTTATTCATCCCTTTATTTTGTGGTACAGCAGTGGCCAGAGTTTCTGTGTGTTGTCGGGTCCTCATGGCTGTAGGTGAGATTTGTAATGGGTCTAGTGCCTTCATGTACATAATTTTTTATAAACCAGCAATGCATAATTATTCCTGCATTTCTACCCTATCCTTAGCTGAAAGAGAAAATACCCATTTAATAAGTTTATAAGAATTAGTGTGCAGTAATGTGCTTCTAAGAAGGGTTGCTTACTGTGACAGCTTCTGAACCTGTAGTCTGCGTCTCCGTGAGATCGCTGTCTGTGGTTTCAGATCAATTTCAGTAGCTGAAATTGAAATTGATCAGGAATCTGAAATTGATAGTGTGATGCAGTTACCATCTGGAAGTAGAGAGAGGCTGAAAATGTAACTCGAACCAAGGAAAAGTGGCTCCTGGGAAAGGAGGACTTAGCAACAGGATGGGAAGAATTGACAGATTAAGAGGACAGAAGCTGCTTTTTTGATGATTTTTACAAGTTTATTGCACACTGTAATACAACCCTTGCAAAGAGCTTGCTGTAGAGTATCAGTGACTCGGGGCGATTTCTGTGTGTGTGTAGGACACTAGGGGGGACACCGGTGTGTGTGTCTCTGTGTGTGTGTCTCTGTGTGTGTGTGTGTCATTTTGAGCTTCCCTCATCCATTGGCTAGGATGCCACGGGATTGAAACAAGAGGGGGATGATTTTCTGAGTTTTATATTGGTTTTGTTGATTTGGTAATCAAAGACTGGAGCTTGCATAGAGAACAATGTAATAAGGAGCATTTTCTTTTTTTTTTCCTGGATTTTTTCTTTCTTTGTTCATCTAAGGAGAAAAACATATTAGTTGTGCAAGTAGATTGCTTATGAAACTAAGCTTTAACAGTAATGACAGTGAATGTTCTTTTCTGTAAACTATAGACAGCATGACTTCAAGGCCGTGTATTAGTCTACCAATCTGTTACGTCTAGGTATGTGAGATTATCCAGTTCTTTCTTCTGTTCTTTTTCTTTTCCCCTTCATGCATGATACAGAGATACCAGTTGCAACAGTATAATTTGTCATGAGGTATTTATTTCCTAGGAATTTCTAAGTGGCCACCAAACAGCTGATTATATGAATCCGTGCTGACTAACAGCAAAAATGCAAATAAACGATGTATCTCATCATTTGACATGTGTGTAAGCTGATATTGTTGCCAGTAACAACAAAAAAACCCTAGGAAAACATGAGATAATCTTCCTTCTCTTGTATTCTGGTTGGACTTTCTCTTGACATGCTTAAGAGCCCTTTTAAAAATACTTTAAATAAGAAAGCGTATTCTCCACACCTTAGGTGAGAGAGGGGTATGTAGTTATTTAATGCTGAGAGCTGAATTAGCTTTATTTGTAAAGAGATATTTCAACTGTAAGGGTATCCAATGTAATAGATATTACTGAAAATCAACTAAAATAATACCTCTGAGAAGTAATATGGTCTTTAATCACTTTTGTATAACCTAGATGAGGAAAAAAGTGCTCAAATATTAATGACAATGGGACCTATGGCTTTAAGTGTAAAAGTCAGTCAGTATAAATAATGACTTTGAAAAACTTATGCTGTTTAATACCATTGAAACAGAGTACATGCATTGAACTTTTATGTACTTTAGTATGACTTCAGTCTGTTGTGCACTTTTCCTAAATTACAATGACATAATCTTCAGTTTTAGATAAATGTATAAGACTTTTTTTTTTCTTCCTGTGAGTATAAGATATATTGTATTGGAATTTTCCATTGTATTTTTCCCTTTGTTCCATCTTTTTTTAAATTATTTTTTTTAGTTCTTGTCTTTATAATTGTTTGATTGGTAACTTTTGGTCTTAATAGTCACAGCTGTGCGTCATCTGGCATATGTGTATTTATTTTAAATGTTGTGTGGTAAAAAACTTACTCCTTTGAGGCTGGTGGCTAGATTGCTATACTGATCTTATTACCGTCATTTTTGGTTTACACATTGGCTTTAAACTCTTTTCTCAGTAGGGATGTATCCTTGCCATATATATATAATTTCTCTGTGTATTTCAAGGAAAAGAATTTCTAACTGCTTTCTTTAAGTGGATAACTCACTACCCTAAAATTTCAAGTATTCTTATTCTGAAGGTTGACTGCTGCAGATACCTTCTTTCATTCTCCCTTTTCTTTGGAAACATTCCCACCTGGTGTATTTAATTTATAATATTTGTGTATGTCTCAAATAGATCACGGTTGCTTTTTCTTTCTTTTTTTTTTTTTTTAATAAGATGAGGTTTTTGGAAGAATGCATTACAGTTTTTAAATTTAAACAATTAGTTTAGAGGATAATGTGGGAACAGGGAACTCAGTCTTCTGCCACTCATACAATAGAGAAATTAAAATATCTTTTCCTGTTTTCATTAGAAGATGAAATTATAAACACGTAGAAGTAGCAGTAAACCCTTTTCTGTCTTCTATAATGTTGGTAATTAATTAGGTTTCAATTTTGATCTGGAGGAACTAAAACTAATCTTTTTGTCCTAGACCTTGTAACGTTTCAAAACCTTATCAACTGATTATACTCCAGAGGGGTTAAAATAGTACTAGCTTGCCTCATTATCTGCACTTGAAAATCTTCAGCTTGCTGTGCAAATCTATATTAAAGCTCCTTTAATGGGTCCAATTGAAAGAAGTATAATTCTACCTACAAGCATTATTTAACACTAATAAATTTTTCTTAACTTTTGTACCTTCACCTGATTGTATTTTTCTTTGTAATAAAATGCTGTTATTAAATTAAGACAAATGTATACGCACATTATTGTCATCTAAACACTTTATTTCCAGTAGCATATAACCTTGATTATTCTTGTGTAATGAGGGACATGAGGATAATTTTGGTAATAGGGAGTTTGGATGAATGTGTCAATAGTGATGAGATTATGCAAAGTTTATAAATTCTTTGCAAAAAAAGTTTCTCCAGTGGATGAGATTTATAGATACTGCAAGCAAAGATTATCTGAGGACACTGACACTGTTTTCTGTAAAAAGATCATTTTACTCAAGTTGTACCTTGGAAAAGGAATCGGCCTTCACTGGTGAAACTTGTCTGTTTTATTTAGCCCATTTGAACTGCACCAGTGAATTGTGGTATGTCTTTGTGCCTTTCTGCTTGACACCTTCTAGTTAGTTTTCTTATAAAATTAAGGGAAAGAAATCTTGTTAAGGAGCTGATCTGAATGAGGAAGATGGGGGAAAATATATATTTATTATTCAAATAGTTGAAAGTTGCTGATTCTGGTTTATTGAGAGAAGGCTACCTGAGGTAGGTGATATGATGTCTATGGTTAGTATCTGTGGGCTTGTTTGTCTGAAGAAATTAATAAGCTGTAAATTACAGTGTACCTTTACAGCTCATTAGTACTTTTATGTGAATTCCCAGTTGGAACACTTTCTTTACAAGTTGAAAATGTGTTTCTGTGAGGTAGCTTACTCCATTTTGAGGAAGGAGTTTTCCTACTTAATCTGCAAAAAAGCAGCTATACTGAGGGTTTGTACAGGTGTGCTGTAAATCCACGCTTCATCTTTTCATTAATTTGCTTGTGTAGCCACTCCTGAAGTTGGCTGAATCTTCTGGATCTTTGTTACTCAGCCTTCATGTTCTCAGTAGTGTTTCTACAAGGATAGTCTGTAATGCTAGCTGCACTTGGATTAGACAAGAGAAAGTATAGTGAGTAAAGAAATCTGATGGTTCTTGTCCTTTGCCCTTTCCACTGGTTTGAAATGCTTGATTCTTACGTTAGGAAAGAAGAGGGGGAGTCATCTTTATGATCTGATTTGTCCTCTGGGGAGCTGGGGACTTTGGGAAATTACTTGTTCAATCCAGGTAAGACTAGTTATTATGTAGCCAGTTAGAGTTACAATAGGATAGCCTTTTTTCTTGAGATGAAAATGTTTTTTCTAAAGCCATTGGAAATTGTTTTTACTGTAGAAGAGATAAAATTCTTAACTGTGTTCAGTATATTATCTGGTTGCTGTAGTGACATGGGTTTTTTAACTGTAAAGTCAATATAGTTTTAAGAGGGTCACACTGGATTTTATTCCCCCTTTAAGGACATTTTTGGTATGGAATCTTTTTATATATCATGGCTTCTTACTTGAATACAGGCAGATTTCCTCAAGTTCAATAAAACTGTTTTTCCTTAAGGACAAGGTAGCAGAAAGAAGCACGCAGTGCCCTTTGAGATTAGACTCTTCCCTTATGAACCTGCTGACCACACTTATGAAGGAGCTTGTCAGAAAAGTTGATCATAGCAACAGCTGTTCTTTATTTGCTACACCTGATCTGGCAGCATTGATGTATGTGAGTGTAATGAAGTATTGCTGTGTCAGGAGTACATGCTAGTAGGTATCATTTCTTGCAGAGCTCACATAGTCATGCCAGAGACAGAGGCTAACTCACTCTGAGGGCCTTGTATAGACCTGGCTGAGAAGGACGGTGTGGAAAAAAAACCCCACTAGTTTCATCAAGATCATGCTATTCACTGAAGAGATAAGCTCTTTTAGCGGATTGTTCGTTTTGTTTTGGAATTAGTAGAGAGAATAGGGGGTAAGAAGATACTTAGGATTTTCTGCTGCCTGACCTTATGGGCTCTTGCCATCCATAGTTTCAAAATATAGCTGCTAAGAAGAGAGGATGGAGTAGAGGAAGTATCCATGTATTGGACAGTACTGCTTTACTGTGCTGTATTTTAGGTCCTATAGAAAATCCAGTCTGTCCTGCTGCAGAGGTTCACTAGATGAAAGGGGATTTATTTAGAACAGCTGATGGTGAAGATGATGTTAGAGCTGTGGCAAGATTGTCAGATTATATTGTCAGGGTTCACTGTAGTTATCCTGAGAGCTGTCATATCCTCAGTAGAGGAAAATGGACAGTTAATCTTTAAATTTAGCAGATGCATTACTGCAATGCACGCTGTACTGGGAGAGGTGCTTGGTTTATGATGAAGCTACAGCTTTTCTTTTTTGGCAATGCTATTTCATTTCCAAATTAGGAGTGTGTTTTTTGAAAAAGCTGCCTCTAAGTATTGCCCCCTTGCAGGGCAAGGAGCTCCTGTATTCCTTGTTTCAGAGATGGCAAGCCTATCACACACGTGCCAGAAACAGTATTTGGCTCCCTTGTCAATACAAAAATGCAGCTGCTGGCAACACTTGCTTGCACTACGCTTGTGAATCATAAGGAATTAGCAGAAGGGATACCAGGGATTGTAGAATGTCATAAGAATTGCAAAGAGTAGTAGAGCTTTGTTTTTAGTGGATGAGAGAAGGAACGTGCTGCAGTGTAGTTGTAAGGAGCGGCTTAAGTAGAATGAAATGGCGCACATCATATGAGTTTTGTCAGTCCTGTGACCTACTTAGCAGATTGCTGGCCAGAGATGGTTTCTTTGCTGCTAGTGGAAATGAGGTGCTTAAGCTGCAAGACTGACTGATGCGCTATGTAAAGTCACAGTTTATTTCTACCACATGTTCAAATACTAAGAAGTTCTGTCAGATTATTTGATTAAAATAGAAAACTTTGCTGAAGATGCCAAGTTAATCACATCGTACTAGTCCAAAGAGGGCAAGAGGGAACATGGTGGTTATAGTATATTGTCCTGTTTGACCCTTCCTTAATCTATGTGTTGGGTGAGAACTCGGGAGCAAGATGGCTAGTGGTACAGGAGTAAGTACCTATTCCATACCTGCAGGATGAAGTCATCTGCTCATGTTTTTGATCTGCTTCTCTGTAGAACCATTTTACTTGATCCTCTTAAAAAAGAGCTTTAAAGAATCTTAATTTTCTTGTCTTCCTCCTACAAAAAAGACCTGTCCTTTTATCCAGCACATAAATGGTAGGTAAGCACATTTGTATGGACAGCGTTTCAGGAGTGTTTTTCCTTGTATACATCTTAATTTACCACGTTTTATTTCCCATCTATTATTGATAGAAATAGGCATTCAAAAATTCCCACTTACTTTAGGAATGGATTTGTAGATGCCTGTTTGCAGCTTCATACTTCTTTTTCTCAGGAACAATTCTTTAAATTGTTTAATCTCGAGTCCTGGAAAGCATGGGATGAGATAAGGAAGAACAAGCAAACTTCTGGTGGTATGAAAATCAAATGAGCCTCCCCATCTCAATTCCCCTGTCTTTGTGGATATTTGTGGTTTTGTTTGTTGTTTTTTTTTTATTTAATTTAAGATTGTTATGGAGTAACAGCAGGTATGAAAAGTAGGATTTAATAATGGGATAAGCACTCATAATACTATTGTATCAGTTGCATATTGATCTACAGGGTGTTTCAGAAAGATGGACCCAGTTTCAATTGAGGTTCCATTTTGAATGGGTCCATCTTTTTGAAACACTCCATATTATATGTCAGTTGCTGTTTGTCCTTGTTTCTTCAGTCCTTGATAGGAGTCAAGTTCGAAGTTGAATAGTTGAACTGTGAATACAGGCATCCTGTGGAAGGATACTTTAGAACCAGATAGCACTGGTGGCATTTTACTTCTGGAGCAGTATGGGTTTAAAAATAATTTGTGTTTTATATCATAACTAGCTAGTGTCATTTTGACTATGAAAGGACACCATACAGACTGCAAAATGCAGCAGATGACTTGTATAACATATGGTTACCTTTTCATGAATTATTTACACAGGACTTCTGTTCATCCTACATCTGAAAATAATTAAAGAATCTAATGAATAGTCATGAGATAAAAGCGAGCAGATCTTCTGTTTTATTTTTTTTCTTTTGTGTTCTTATTTGTGAGGACTATAGGAGAATATGACTGGGAATGTTATTTGTTAAACATGCAAATTAGTGTTCAAGTTTAGAACCATGAGGATTAATAAAGTTGAAAAAAATCTGAAGTGAAATTTGAGAAAGCCAAGTCAAGGAAAGCTATGAAATGTTACTGGTACATTTTTAGTGGTGTCTACTTATTGTTCAATTCCTCCTTGAAAAAAATGGAAGTTGGAAGACAGAGGATAAAGTTAGGACTGTGGTAAGTCAACATCAACTACTTGATGGAGAAAAAGAGAAGATGAAAGGGAAAGAATAAATATGTAGATGTTGAAGTAGAAATTTTGAGGAAAGAGGTTTAAAAGAAAGACTAATATTTTCACATTTGAGTTGTATTAAAATAATTTCATTAATACATTATTTTTTGTTCCTGCTTAAGATGTCAGGATTTCATGAAAAGTCAGTGCTTGGAGGAAAATACTTAATTTTTTCATGAATTCCAGTTATTTTGTTTGTGTTCATTTTTATTTTTTTATGTGGTATATTGGAAGTGTACTGCTCCACAGTGAAGGCTTCTGATAAAGAAAGCACAGAATATGTTTATTTGTTACGCTGATCCTTTTGGTAGTGGAATTCGAATGCATGTCCCTTTGTTGCAGTCATAGATGGACACATTTAATATTGTGGTGGAGAGACTTGAGTTTTTTTGTGAAGTGCTTCAGCAGCCAATGACAGAAACAAGATACGTTGCTGCATTTCTGTTTCGTTAGCAGCTGCAATGAAGGATATATGTGTCAGCTTTGCATTTCTGCTCAAATGATTTTTAGAGATATTTTGAAAGACTATCAGTAGGTATTTGAGTTAATTTCTTGATGTGAAATAAAACCCCTCTCTTACCTATGTTTTATGAACCTGTATATAGGCAGGTGCACAATACTGATTGAATAATGCAGTCTGATTGATTTTCAAACTCCAGAACTGTGAGTGGATGTTTCCCCCCTGCTTCACCCTAAACCGGAAAAATTTGGGGAACATTTAATGTACTAATAGCATGTACAGCTGCTCTTTTGTAGTGCTTTCTGCATATTTTTCATGTAGCAGATTAAAAAAATCTTTTGCTGAAGAAGTTGTCTGCAGCATCAAATAGTCCATAAGTCTTCGTAGTTGTATCTTAACTCGTATTCTTTTTGCAAAGACTCCTAGCATTAAATAGTTATTTTTTTGTTGCCACTTTCTCTGTCTCCATACACTAGTATACTATCTAAATTAATGCTTGATAAAAATGAAGTTTAATTAAAATTTTTTTGCATATCTATTCACATAAAATATTGACATGTAATTATAATATTCTACTGCCATGAAAAGTCTCTGAGGTGTTCAGAGCTAGGACAAAAAAAGGACTGTTTTATCCCTTCAGTTCTGATCTGTAGTTTGCGCAGCTTATTTTTTCGGTTTGACTTAGTGTGTGATTTTTCTTCCTCTGCAGATTGATATGAAGGTATTTAAAAAAGAAGTGGTTTTTGCCAATAAACAATTTGACATTATTGAGGAAGAAAACAAAAATATATTGCAGCAAAAGAGATGCCGTGGGAAAGGAAAAAATGAATTCTGGACTGACAGTCCTCTTAAACATCAAAAGACCTGCCCCATCAGGTCACAGTGTTTCTTTTTTTGTGTGTACTGTTGCTTGGAGCATTCTGCACTCCAGCAGTATACAAAGCATACTCTTTGATTTTTCCCAACTAAACAAAAGGGTAGAATCAGATTTTTTTGGTTTTCATTAGAGTAAATTTACTTCTAGAATACAGTTTTCTTTCTTGTATTTGGAAGTTCATCTATGGAAAAACCTTTGGACGTGTATGCTAGAGGTTTTTTTATGATTCTTAAGCACCAAACTGTTGAAAGCCCATAGAATGTTGCTTTTGTCCTGTTGTATTCAAATTGACTGCAGTCAATGTAAAATGTGAGTTGAGATTGTTCTCGTGTAGCATTAGCCTGTCTTTTATGGTATCTAGACAAAAACAGTAGATACTGTGGGAACAGATGAATTCCTGATGAGTTTTTTTTTATCTGGTGTAGTCTGTCAAAATAACTTCATGTGGGAGGTTGCCCCATGTGTTGATCAGGTGTATTTTTTTGTGCTGCTTCACTTGCCTACCAGAGTAGGGTAGTCTTTTAGGAACACTGCTTATTTTCGCTGCTGTAAGAATCAGTCTTTACTCTCTTTCTCCTATTATACAAGGTAATTCATAGGTCAAGGAAGTAAAGTGCAAAAACAGCTGCACAGGCAAAGGCAGATGATAATTTACTTAATTGTCTGTATCTCAGAAATTCTTCTTTATGACCCTTACTTCTAGCCAGTCATGGCTCCCAAGTAATACACTTGGGTTTTTTTCCCTTCTTTATAAGCACGTGGAATGAGCAGATATGAGCGTAGAAGTTCAGTTCATTTAGAGGAAGAGATAAGAGCATACGAAGTGTTACCCAAAAAAATGTGCTTCAAAACGTAACAGGATTTTTTCCATGCAGGTATCACTTACCTAAATAATGTTTCACTACTGCTGCAGTAGATGAATTTATAGACTACTCAGGTGAGTTTGCTGCTTAGTGATTGACGTGATGTATTTACCTTTTGATTGATTTAAAGTCTTAAGTGGGTCAGTTGTGGGGATAAGTAATTAGTATTCAAGACTGATTCAGGATAATCTGTATGATTATCCTGCGAGGTACGCAAAGTAAGTAGCTTATCTGAGTTTAAAATTTCATCTCAGCAATGTGGATCAAACATTTGAAATAGCTAGTTTCAGTTTTCTACCTTCATGTCTCCATTCATCCTCTAAATTGCTGGAAAGCATCCCATTCTAAACAGGACCCACAGATCTTTGATTTCTCTTTACAAGTATACATATGCTTACCAGTTTTTACATAGTATATAATAAAACTGAGTAGTAAGATGATGTAGCTTGTGTACTCAAAAATTAAATGCTTAAAGAGCTGGAGCTGCACTTTGAGATTTTGTGAGAGTGTGTGTTTGTGAATTTTTAATTCTGTTAGAGCAAATAGACTCTTTCATGTAGGTAGTTTCTAACAATGTTCTTCAACTTTAGTCTTTGTCTTGATAAATGTTAAACAAGTAGTAATGAGCTGGCAGGAAGACTCAAAGGAGCTGCTTACTCAAATTCTATGAGGAACTGGGGAATGGGAGGGAGGCAGGCAAACAAAATAACTGGTGCTTTCCATGGTGATGTGAATTCATACCTTTTAAATAATCTCTGTCAGCAACAATTTGTTCCTGCAGTTGTAATAGTATAGTTGAAGAGCAAATATTTTGCTTCTTGGGTAGTAAAAAATGAGCCTGGTGTCTGGTAGGTTCAAAATGTTAAAGAAGAGAGTCCTTAGTTAAAAAGGAGGTTTCTTAATTTCTTTATCCCTTTCTTAACATCTGCTGGTAAAGAACTAGGTGGAGGTGGTCTATGCACTGGGTTATGTCTCAGAAAAATTTCACATGAATTTATAAATCTAAAAGTTATTTTAGCTTTTCTTTGGAGAAAAATGGAAGAAACTATGAATCTATGTTCTTAGGCAAACTTTAACTGGAATCTGTTCAAAGTGCCAATGCTGTGGAATGAGTCTCTGTAGGGGAGTTACTTGTATTATAAAAAATAAACAAGTATGCTATAAGTTCAGGATTAAAATTACCATTTAAACACTGTCTTTAATACAAGCTAGGTCTGTGGATTTTTTTTGTTCTGCTTTGTTGGTTGGAATTAATGACATCTGACTCAAGAATCCAAGATGTGAGATTATGAGGTTTGTATGTTTTCTTTGACTTTTCTTGATTTTTTTTTCCCCTAATTTTTCCTTTTTCTTCAGTTCAATTTGATTTCCACTTTCTTCACATTCACTTTCTTTTCCATGTTTTTAAAGATCACTGTTAGAAAGTACATAGTTTTGTATATTCTTTGAATTCTACTGTGGCTGCTATGGAGTATGAAGTACAACAATTATAATGAATTCTTTTTCTTGATAAAATGAAATTTTCTGTGGGGATAAAGGTATCTTTCATGCCCCCCTACACTAAACACTAAACACTATCTGTTTATTAAACACTATCTGTTTGTGGTTGTTTTTTTTCAACATTTGCTATGCAAGTTAGCTAGATTACATTACTTTTCTCATATGCCCAACCAGTTGCAGGGTTTGTTTTGCTTGGCCGTATTTTCTGCTATGTAGTGTGATATGGTTTCTGTTTTTTTTCTCCATTTTGCAAGAAATGTTACCGTATTTGTAACAGTGTGTGGATAGAAGTGGGGATCAGAGAGATAAAATAAATTTAGTAAATATGGAGGAACAATGTGCAGAAAGGATTTGGAGAAAGTGGTAAGAGAGGAGATAGATAAATAAGAATATTTGCAAGTATGGTGGGAATGTAATGTGTAGAAAAAGTGTCTACAGACGAGACATAGACATTTGAAGTAATTTGGAAGAAGTTACAACAAAGGTCTCTGTTAAAAAGTAAGAAATGAAACAAACAAGGAGTGAAAGGTGCAATCCACACAAAGACGTAGTCATGTATATTTTTAATGACTAAGCCATTTGCGAAATACATAGCTCAATTTCACTGCACATCTTTGAATATATTTTTCATGTGCCTTACTGTCACACTAGCTTAATGGTGGCTTAAATAATAATTCACAAAGAAATTATTTCTGCCAACCTTAGTCTTATAATCATATATGTGAAATTAATGCTTTTTTATATGATTTAAGTCTAGTAATACCGAAAAAGGAAGTTTATTGACTATTAAGCTAGCTCTCAAATGTTACAGCATAGTACAGCAGAAAGGGCAGAGTCTTACTTTGTGCTCAGTAATTGTAGGAAGAGGGATATGCATATCTTAGGAGAAGCCGGTACTCAAACTGCTACTCAGGCTCTTCAAAATTGCAGCATCCTTCTGTGGTTATCGGTTTGTGAAGTTTCCTTATGCAGTCTGGGTGCTTAGTGTGCCAACGCACTGACACTGTTCAACATGAGGAGCAAATCCTGTTTCCCCCTGCACAGCTTGCTTTGTATTCAGGGCTGCTACCTATAATACCTGTGTTTCTTCTTGTGAGAAAGTTACTTTGAGTTCATTGCTGACATAGTTACTTACAATAAGTGCCCTAGGTTTAAAGGCAGGTTTAGGTGTATGTTTAAAATCAATGGTTGTTGAATATGACTTCAAATGTATTGTTTTACATGTTTTTTCTCATCACATTTCACTCTTCCTTATCCAACATGCGTATGAACCAGATTTAACTATTTGGAGGTTGGAAACCCTTGTTTATGTTATCAGCAGTATTGTAGAATAGTTGAAAGGTATATCCTCTTGTTAATAACTTTTTGTTTCTGAACACATTTAGAGTGTATATTGAAGGCAAAGTAGTTGCATTTTTGTCCTGACATAAAAGTTTCATCTGTTTCTTACTACAGTTACAGTGTTACTGCTTGGAAAATGTTTTAGATTAACGCCATTTAGATCTAGAAAGGGAAAGGACAAAACAGTAGTATGGGGAATTAAAACACTCTTGAAGAAAAATGCAGACTTCTAATATGCATTTAAGAGTGAGGGTGTTTTAATACAAACATCGTAAGAATAGAGTGCAAGTATCTAACACAGAAAGTAGAAGCTGGGTTTTTTTGTGGTGGTGAGATTTTACTATGTGTGTACACATTTAATTGTTCTCCGTGTTGAACAGAGTTGTTTCCTTGAGCTGCAGATTTAATTAATTCCCTTTTTACAACTTTTTTTGTACCATAGTTTTTCAGTTCCCTCATTTAATAGTTATTATCTTCCTGAATTCTGGAGAATTTTAAACTCTACTTTTTGGCTTGATTTTTAGTATGCTAAAAATACAAGTCAAACAGTATTCTAATGTATTCTTAATCCATAAGCACAAATATAACTTCTGCAAATGATTGTCTTTGTCTAATCTTGACTGAATAATTTCCATTCCGTTCTGCATTTTTGGGCTCTTTTGTTTAGTAGCAGCAAGATATTCAGTTCCTTGTTTGCGTTACTGTGTCATGTGGTCATGCAGTTTTGAGTACGTTTAAAGTACTAATGAAATAATGCTATAATCTACATATATCAGATTGTTACATTTCATAGCTCTAAAATGCACAGGTCTAAAATCCAGTACATGCATGTTCTTTTACAGTTGCTTTTTTGCTATTAACAGATTTTTATTTTTTATTTTTTAAATAGAGACTTACAGGACACCAACAGGAGCTAAACAACTTAATACAGAGAAAAAATGCTGTGGATGAGGAAAATGCCCGTTTGAAGAATGAACTGAGTAACTTGAACCAGAAATTTAAAGATAAAAGCCAAGAACTTAAGGTATATTGACTTGTACATAGTTTCATAAGGCTGTAGCTTTGAAGTAGTTCTTTAAGCAGTGTCAGCCTTTGTGGCACAGAAAGTGACAAGCTTGGAGAAAAAATTGCCTTAGGCCTTGCTGTACCTTACCGTTTTCTCACATACCAACTCCGAGGAAGATGCTTTAAAGCCAAGAATCCAAGCTTTACAACTTTCAGATAAATAGTTAATGATGGAAATGGAGCAAAGAAAGTAGGAGTGTGAAGATGTGGCTTCTTGTAATTAGATTCTGATGGGACTGGCATTATTAATTGATAAAGCCGAGGTCTGGGAGGATATGTCTGTGTGGGTCTCAAAAGTAGCTGGGGACAGCATCAAAGGCAGCTTGATCAATTAATGGGCTCTTTGCAAATGTGTACTCATCAAAGCTGTCATCCAGTTAAAAAATATGACCCTTCCACCTGCATGAAAGAGGCCAATAAAAGTACACAGGTGACCTTGGCCATCAAATATAGAAGAAGCTGCTGTGAGGGTAAAACTGCACAGTTTATATTTGCTGATTAGTTCTCACTTTTTTTGTTTATCGGCCCTTGTGGTACTGTTCTACAGGACACTGAGGAGTGTGCACAGAAGAGGGAAGAGCAAAACAGACTGGTTATAAAATACCTGGAGGAGGAAAATAAGAGATTAAATACGTGCTGTGCTGACCTGCTGAATGACCTGGAGAAACTGAGGAAGCAGGAGGCACAATGGAAAACAGAAAAATCTGGCAATGATGCTAGGATAAAGGTACAAAGTGAAATGGACTCGTGCATGTTATTTCAGAATTAACTTCTCCAGATATTTGCACTACAAGTTATTTTCTTTTAATAATGTTATATATTCAAATCCACCAGTGGGGACTTGCATTCATTTACATTCCTTCACTTAAGACCCACAGCTTTTTAAAAATTGATGTTGCAAAGCAGGGATCTGACTTCAAATAGTCATCGTAAAATGTAATCATTAAAAAAATAAAAGATACTGTATTTTAAGGTAAAAAATACATATAGATGTGAAATAATAAAAACTTCTAAGTATTGTAATTCACATTTTTTTTCTCAATGTGTAGTTTATCTGTAATCTGGGTTGCAGTAGATTTGATTTGATTTGATTTGATTTGATTTTTTGGGTTTTTTTTTTTTTGAACACCTAAAAATTTTTAACTGCAGTTTTGAATAAATTGTGTCCTAGCCTCTAGGGGGCCCACTCTGTGAGGTGCCTTATTATTGCATATGATATATTAAAAAATTATTTTCACTGTTTATGATAAAATGGAAATAACTGAATATATGGCACAGAATACTGGATCTTTAATTTAAATGATACTTTGTCTTGTTTGCTGGTGAAAATTGGCAAATTCTTTTTAAATTCATGTAAGAAATAAGCCACAAACATAGTATCAAAGTGTTTATGGTTGCCTGTATACAAGTTAGTGGATTCTTTTTATTTAAGTGGCTAATGAACACTTATAATGCTGTGCTCTTTTACACTATCAAAGTGCATAACCTTCTGGTATATTCAGTATAGTAGCTATCCAATCAACTACTTTTGTCCAGAAACATCTTTTTTCCCCCACTAGCAGTTCAATGATTTTGATGAAATTTCTGATTGTTGTGCTGATGGAAACCCTTTGTAAAGGGCTTCATTTGGACTTGTTAACAAAGGAAGTAAAGTTCTTGCAAATTGAGCCCTTTGGAGTGATTATGATGACAGGATTATAGGATTTCCAGGACAATAAATGGTTTGTTGATACTTGGGGGAGAAAATCTATTGTGTACTAAACTGATTTAATAATTTTGAAGTTGACAAATGTAGTGCTTTTAATACTCAATAAATTACTTAACATCATTGTTACCTACACCTTCAATGAAAATAATCAGAATAATTTTTATTGCATCTGTCTTCCTGGCTGATAAGGCATGCTGAAGAGAGAAAGGCGTGTCGGAGCCATGTGATTCCAGGAGTGGGAATTAGTAGCATTGATGTTTCAGAGTGCAATCACAGGCAGGTTAAGATGGTATGTAGGGTGTGACACAGGTAACTTCTTGATATGGATATTCCCTGAGCCAACCAGGAGTAACACACAGCTGCATTTGCTGTTCACAAAAAAGGCAGAACCAATTAAGGAAATAATAATCAATGGCAGCCTTGGCTATAGTGACCATGAAATTGGCTGGGGGTCAGCTCTGGAGGACAGCCCTGGGCACTGGTGGACAGCAAGTTGCACTGGGAACACCCCTGTGCACCCAGGCATCAATGAGGACCAACAGCACCCAGAGAGGCATGAGCAGGACATGACCAGGGGAGGAATTGACCCCCTCTGCTCAGTAGTCTAGGTATTGCACCATTTTTGTGTGCAGTACAAGAAAGACATCAGTAAACTGGCTGAAGGTGAGACAGTGGGGCCTTGCGAGGAGAGGCCGTGAGACAGGCTGATTCAGCCAGGAAAAGGGATGGCTCTGGGACGGGGGCCATCCAGCAGCATCTCCAGCACCAACAGGAGAGGATGGAGGAGATGCAGCTAGGCTCTTTACAGCTTTGCATGGTGGAAGGGTGAGAGGCAGTACAAAATGAAACAGGAAAAGCTGGGGCTAGAGATAATGACAGGCCTTTTTCTCCAGGAGTGGGGCTGGGGCCTGTGGAGATCAGGCCATCTCCATCCTTAAGAGATTTCAACCCCTGACTTTGTAAAACCCTGAGCAGCATGGTCACACCCCCTGACCAAACCTGCTTTAGACAGGGGCTGTAACTGGAGACCTCCGCAGGTCCCTGCCAGCCTGCATATGCCCAAGCATCTGATTTCCTAGCTTCTGCCTTTTTTTTTTTTTTCCTGTGATGTTAGACAAGTGATGATTATCTCACAAGACTATTGCGAGGATTGGGAAGAATACTAAAAATATACTGTCTGCAAGAGGGATGTGTTATATTTGACTCTAGGAAGTAGTAATATGTTGCTCATCAATTTTTGTATTTTGTGTGTATTTTGTAAAATTAGAATTTGTAAAACCACAGGAAATTATTTTTGTAGTTCATCACTGGTTTTGCATATACTCTTCCTGTGAATATTTGCTTGAAGATTTCAAGCAAAGTTTCAGTTTGAATTAATTTTTCTCTCTGTTCTGGACGTTCCCCATTTCTATCACTTGACATTTGTGAATCAATATTGGATGCCAGATTAGCTCTTCACAGGATGCTTATAAACAATAAAGAATAATAATTTCCTTACCTACAGAAGCCAAATATAACATTATCACACTACACGATATTGGTCTGTAGATGATGTTCTAATATATACACCCTGAACATGTCCCTGAAATGCTTTTAAAAAGTAATTTATGAGCAACTTCAATGATGGAATTTGTATGGTTGTTCTCAAGTTATTGTAAAAATGATTATGGATAAAAATCATTTGAATTCAGAAATGATATCCCCTTCTGAAAGTCAGTTCTGCCTGAGAGTTGAACCAGCATCTCTTTCTGTATGTTTTTTCAGTAATAAACACTATATTTAGCAATATTGTAGATGATGTTGTATGCAGACACTATTCATGTTATTCTCCTATATCTGTGGAAGAATAAAATGAAACCTTATCAATGTGAGCTACCTCAACATTGTTTTTAAAATGTGTATTGCATGATAGAAATGCTGAGTCTAAATAATAGATTCAGACACTGAGCTAAGTGTTACTAGCCCATTTTTTTCCTGGTCTTTAAACCATTTTCTGTGCAGAAGTCACTTGTTGTTTTCAAAGACTGCTTGTTTCCAGGCCTACTTTAAGCTGAATTGGGGTATAAAATTCAACCTCTTCAAATTGAGAGAAAAATCTTCTGTGGCTGGTTTGTCCATTTGACAAATATTTAAGAAATTCTGCTTATGTTAGCCAAAATCTGAGCAAGACAGATTAACAGGAAGAAATCTGATAAGGTGTCTAGAGGGGTGTCATTAGTGCTTTATTTTTTGTCTTTCCCATATGTAGATTCATATAGATAATGTACAGTGTACAAAAATTAACATAGGGCTTTGCTTTCTGCTTTAAAGTAGTTCTTGAGAATTACTCTTCTGTGCTTCCTAGAGTTTATGTCAAGTTTCTGTACCTCCAGAAAGTGCATTAGTTGAAAAACTGTCAATCAGCCACCTTATGCATGTATGTGTCTCTATATTGAAGAATGAATTAGACATTTGAGTTGTTTTGTTGTTCTTTCAGTGGAGATTACTTAAGTTATTGTTTAATAATAATAGGAATATGTATTTTCCCAAACTCAGACAGTCACAAAAGGTTTTGTATGGAGACACAAAATATGTCAAACTGGCAGATTTTAAGTGGAGGTGTTAGTTGAAATAAAAATCTGAAGTCACGTACGTCATTAAGGGGGTGGAGTACTGAAAGGATACTTTTTTTCAATTTTTAAATTCTGCCATTGTATAGCTTCTAAAATTGCATTTATGACAAAATCATTTGTTACCCGTTCTTTGTATTGTACCCTGCAATGGATGGTGGGAACTTAAGCATTGGTAAGATCAGGTAACTTTTTAATCTTTAAGGTAAAAAACTTCTGCAACTCTGTAGTGTAGTGTGAAATATGGGCAAATAGGATTTATTCACAGAAAATATGAACTAATTTTTGTTCACATATACAGTAACTTTCCACTGAAAATAAAAAACAAACCAAACCAACAAAAACACTGAGGAGAAACCCTAAGATTATTTGACTGTAAGCTATAAATACCTCATTACACTTCAACATTTTATTGTGTTGATAGAATGAACTGTATCCTATTATTCTGAAATATTTTGTCATTTGAGAAAAAATAATTTTTGCTACCTAGCCTTTGACAATCAATGATGGTGACTCATTAGTCAGGTATACTAGGTATATAGCCTGAGATTTATCATGAAACAAATAGTTTTCCTACCTCATTCACTCATGAATTTTGCTATTTCCTCACATTAATGTTACTGTTATTAACAGGACATGATAGTTCTTGTCCAAATTCAAAGACTTTGATTGTAATACACTTCTGATACATCCAAATATAGTTAAGACATTTTAATGCTGTTTTAAAGAGAGACAATTATTTGCTTTTCAGTTGTAAAAATGTTTTGATACCTTCAATATTTGAGGCATCTTTGATGAGAGAGAAAAATGTGCATTTCTTTATTTCTTTAACTAAGTCTGTATGTAAATGGAAGATAAATTAATGTACTGTTGGCAGTAGATTAGAGATGCTATCCTACTAGGAGGTATTTATTTTAAATTATTGATGAATCCTGGAATATCTGCCTTACTAAGAGCAAGTGATTGCATCTGTGAGTAGTGCAATACCAAAGCAGATCTAAGGCCATTGTCACCTTCTGAAACTCTGGCTCTAGATACTGGTGTAATATTTCTGTTTCCATTCTTGCCTCAGAAGACTCTGGGAGAATAGTCATACAAAGCTTTTTAAGGACTGAAATGCTCACTTCCAAGCTGCTAAATCTCCAGAGAACCCTAATAAGGTCACTATAGAGAGATTGAAGTCTTGATTGAGTAAGCTGCCTTACTGCTATATTTCCCAGATACATTGTCACACTTGACTAACTTCTACAGTAAGTCTTACTGTAAAAGGCAAACTATTGCTTGTTTGCATTGTTTTCAATGAGAATTTCCAGAAGTTTTCCTGTATGCTATTTGTTTTCATGAAGAAACTATTCCTTGCACTGAATTAGAAATGCAAAATGAGAGCAGATTTAACAAGCAGTCTCAAGAACGAATCCGTACCCACGGTTCTTAGTTCATGTGTGTGATATTGTGCATTTTTTGGAGAACTTATAAAAATGTATAGCTGTTTTTTGTTAGGAGTAGGGTTTTTTGTGTTCGATTTCTACATGGAAAACAATGTTTAATCGATTCGGTAGTTAAATACTGCACTATTGCCTTACAAAGTTTTGATTCAGGGTTCTCCTTCCACATGCATCAAAACTTCCTACAGTAAAGAATAGGTGGCCACCTCAACTTTGAAATATACAGTTTTCATACACACGTGCATACCTGTGTATATTTGCTTAGACCGTAATAAATATATAAATGTATTTATGTGCACATCCATATGTCCATATATGTAGATAGCATGCATAGTAGATTTCAACTCTTCCTTATACATTATCTTTAATACTTTTCAAATGCTTTCTTTGCAGCATTTGGAAACTGATTTAGCAGAGGCGAGAGAACAAATGAAAGAGTTGCGCAGTATATGCAGTAACTTGTCGTCTCAGGTAGCTGTGAAACAGGAAGAACTCTCTCAAAAGGATTGTGATGTGATCAGAACTAAGTAAGTATATCATGATTTCATTGCCTTTAAATCTGAATATCTTCTCAAAAAGACTGTTCCACTTACAAAGCGTTATCTTGCATTAGAGGTATTTTTGTGCAACAGTATATTTTCATACCTTTCTGATCCACAAGATGTAAAGCTTTTGGAAGTCTGACAGTTTATGTAGACTCTCTCTGTTACATTTTTGCTCTTAGTACATGATTTTCAATTTTTGAGTAGAGATGGACTTTAAAAATGACACTTCTGTAATTAGCATTGAGTCAGAGAACTACCAGTCTTCACTGGAAGTAATGAAATATGAATAAGGTTAGTGACATACACATTTAGTTGGAGATTCTAAATGCCTAAACTTGGAAAAGCTTGAACTTTTTAAAGAGTCAAATCTGATGAGTCAGCAAAAGTTTATATAGTCCTTTGCTAAAGATATAATGTGCGGTGATTTAAGCTTTATCTTAGGTCTCTCTTTACACTGAGTCTGTAAGATTAGCGCTGCATTATTTGAGTCGTGGAAAAGAGATGAAAGATGGAAGGAATAATATAAATTGACTAGACTACCGGATTACTCAAAATTAGTGTAATAGCAGAAGTGGTAACTTTAAGTGGTTTATCAGGAAATAGGCCATTCTTAACTTCTTAGTTTAGAGGCATACACACTGTTTATCACTCCTGTGCTAGACAAGTAATATTCCCTTCAATTTTCCCTCAAACTGGAGTTATGCTTGAAGAGCTGCAGTTGAGATGCAGAAACCATAGGTATGGACACTCATTTTTGCTTTCCAAGCAGAAATCATTTTACTGTAGGGAGTCAATATCTAAACTATTTTTTGGAAAAAAAAATAGAAATATGATTTTTGATGCCTCTGACCTAAATTGTTGTCCTGGTATTTGTTGAAAACTTTACAGGAAAAATGATACCGTGTTTTCTTATTTAAAAGGTTGAACACTTGAGTTTTAAAAAGTCAGTAACAATAGGTAAATTTAGTGGGAAATTGTAAGGGTCAATCACTGGAATTTGTGAAATTCATCAGTGGACTAATAGGCTTTATTATCTTTTGAAATTATTCTCAGAAATATATATATGTAAGAGAACTAGGGAGAGCAAAGAATACATTTTTAAAGTCTAGTAATCAAGGTTTGCTTGTTAGTTGCAGTTTAGGTTATTGCAGACTGAGTTGGCCAAATCATTGAGCTTAAAATTTCTCAAATGTGTTCTTTGCTATTCACTGCAAAACAATCTCTTAGAATTTGCCACAGATATCTAAATATGTAGTTAAAGTAAGTACTTTTTTGAACAGAAGCTCTGAACTTCAAATAACAAAAAGGCAGACAACATACTTAATTTGAATGTATAAGGTCTTTGTATGTTTTTCCATACAACCAACCGTATAAATTTATGGGAATGAGTTTGGAAAACTGATCATATATGTTTTTCTGTATGCCTAAATGTTTTAATTCCTAGATACTTAACTGGTATTGCAATGAGTGACAGTATTTTTCCATATCACTACTATGTGAATTATACTTGACATGCTATATATGTATATATTTGATTGGTATCAGTGTAATTCAATGTCTGCTAATCTTTTTTAATGAACTGTCTTTGGCTATGAGTTTTTGGTTGATATTTCTATTATGAAAAAAAAGACTTATGCCAAATGACTTGTATTACATGAAATTCACAGTTTTAGGCAGCAGTTTTGGTAGTTAGCAATACAAACTAATAATTTCAAATAATATGTATTTTTCATAGTAGAAACTACTGAAGTTTCTCCTAATCTTGCCAAGATGCCAGTACATAGGTAAAGCTATTTTTCTATTTGTTCTTAATGAAAAAAAAGTCAAAATAATGAAAGTCTATGTAGACAAAACCAAACTCTTACTTAAGTTAAAGCAACAACTCCAGAGTTAAATGAAAAGATCTGAGGAGAAAATGAAGTCTTTGCATGTTCTCATCTTCTTAGGCCAAGACCTTAGAACTCTGTTGGCTTCATGATTGAAGCATTTGATTATTCTTTTTTTTGTAACTGATAATTACTTTTTTTTTAATTATCCGTATTTAAAACTTAGCCTTATAAAAGTATGACATTGAATGCTGTTTTAATTCAGTGCTGGCAGAAAATTCTTTTACAAATAGTATGGAAAATACCCTATTTCTCTTACTATGTCCAGTTTCCCACTATCAGTTTCAAACTTTTGGAGCTGAAAAAGACAATCTGATTTGCAAATCTCTCTGTTCTCCCCCGTGTTCTTTCTCTCTCTGCCTGCTCCTACCTTCCTCACCCTCCTTTTTTTTTAAAACAGACCAGGAGTATAGTCATAATTATTAGAAACATGCTCTGGAGGAAGAAATGAAGGAAGAAAACTGACTTCCTTCATTTGTTGTCTTATTTCATATGAAGTATAGACAAACCCAGAAAAATAGTCTTTCAGCTGATACTTGGGTAATACTGTCTGAAAGTTTTACAGTAGGTGCTAAAATCAATTGGAAAAGTAAGTCTCTAAGGTTTTATGTGCAAACTTGTCTGGTGCTGTTTTTTCTGCAATCATATCTTCTTGCTGTGTTTGTTAACAAGAGTTTTTTCAGTTTAACACTAACTGTATCTATTTGTAGACACTAAGAGAACTATTTTCTTTAAGGGGCAGTCTTTTCCAGCAAATTAGCAGGGACCAAAATTTGAAGAAGTACCCCAGTCTAATTATGGTCCTGGTTTTTGAAAATCCTACCCAGTGTCATTAAATTTCTGTCACATACTTCTGAGGTGTGGAACATAAATTTTCTAAGACCAATGAACAGACAGTATTTACAGGATCCATCCTGCACAGTGGATGTCTTGAAGGAGCCACCATCTTCTTTTTGCTGGCTTTATTTTTGCAAATCAGTCTTGATATCACTGGGCTTAATTTCAAAGTCCTGAAGTAGCTGTGAAATGCATTTCCCTGTTACATTTTGCACGTTTGCATTCCGTAGAGATTTTCTGGATCTATTTGAAGTCCCTAGTAGCCCTTCCATTTTTAAGGTCTTGAAGAACGTTAGATCTTGCTTTTTTTTTTTTCTGAAGCTTAACGCCAATGCGTCTGTGTGATTTTTTGTTTTAAAATTATGCTAGATATCAGGATGTTAGTTTGTGTTTACTGCTGAGCACTTGGTGGTCTGTGTCTCACTGGCACAGAGCTCTGGTGCAGTGCTGAACATCAAACTGGAGAGTTTTGCTTGACTCAGTGAGATGAGCTTTGCTGTCATAGGTATCTGAGAAACATTAAACTGTTTGCTAATGTAGTAAGCTCTATTCTAATATGAATTAGGATGTCTTGTCCCTGTGTTCTTACTGAAACTGTGTTCCAGGACAATCCAAACCTACCCCCGATCAATTTGCAACCATTTGTTTGTAACAATACTGCTTCTCCTCCCCCCAGCTGCTGTTTACCTCCAAACTGTAAATTATAAGGCAGTCAGATTTCTACTCAGACCTTATTTTGCTGCTCTGGGATTTTCAGGTTATTCTTTGTGATGTGCTGTAAACCATTTCATGGTATCTATGTCATTCCCCTAAAAACCTATAATTTGTAGTGCCTGTCACTGCATTGTACTTCTAAACTACAGGTAATGGAATCTAGAAATTTCCTGAATTACCCCGAACTCTCTTATATTCCTTTAATAACAAAGGTAGCTGAGGTGTGCTGAATTCCAGTGTGTTCACCAAAACTCTGATGGTGAAGCAAAGTCAACAACATTACCTGAAGTGATGGGTATGATGAACGTTAACTGTATTTGCAGCACAGTTAGCTAGTTTCTGGACCAACAGTAGCTACTTATTTCATTTACATCTCTGGGAAGACGTAGTTTACTCTTAAACTGTTGGTACATACAGCACGTAAAAATTTTTGTTTAATGTAATCCTCTGAGGACAAAAGGAAACTTTAGTTCATGCTCTTGTCAGATGTGAGTACCAGAGCTAGCTATACCCTAAACAACAGTATAAATCTTAATTATTGTTACTGGCAGGACAAGGTGACAAATCTTTGAGTCTTGATGAAGTCCTGTTTGTAGCGTCTTCATGTAGTGTCAGCCTTGCAATGTATAAAGCAAAATCTACTAAAGTTATTGTAATCTTACTTCAGTGGCTGAAATAATTTGGTTATGCTCCTATATTTTAACTTCAGAAAAAAATGTCTATTTTTCATAGCAGGCTCTTCCTTGTGACTTGAGTCTAGCTCACTTTCTGTAAATGTCTTGGTTTCTCATTCTATTGGTCTTGAGGTGTTAGATTAGAGACAGAGAGGTGGGTTTTTTTCCTCAGTAGTTTCTGGTGACTTCTAGGTTAAGTGCAGTTAAATACTCCCAGTGTATCATGGTGTGTTTGCTTATGGGGAGGGTGGAGGTGGTGAGGAAAAAAAAAAAGACCTTGTAGGTGTTTTGATTTTGGTGTTTAGCTGAGATGATACTGTTTTTTTGATTAGTGTTGCTGATGATAACTTTCTTCTTAAATTTGTGTTTGTTTAGAGTATACAGTATATAAAAACCTTTTATCAATATATGCTTATATTTGCATACATATACCCTACTTGTATGTGTACATGCACACATCAACATATAATTTATATATATTACATGCAGATGTATATATTTCTACATACCTGTGTACATATAGATGAATATATACATAAATATATACATGAGTGTATATAGGCACATGTATTTTAAATGCCATTCATTACCTTTGTGCTTCCAATTTGCAATTTTTGATTATTTCTTCTGTTATCTGCTCACTTGAGAGTATAATTTTACTTAGGACTTGACATCCTTATCCTGTTGCAGTGACAAGGAAGGTGTCTCTCTTGTAGAGTGCTTAGTAGTTTCCTGATTCGAATAAGCATATTAATAGATATTTTGATCAGAAATTCATTTTTATCTTGTAACTTTTTCTCGTTATCACGGGGTTGATTTGTATACTCTCTTCGAGCACGCTGCAAGCAAATTAGTAACAGAATCACACAGAATCACTGAGCGGTTGAGACTGGCAGACATCTCTGGAGATTGTGTAGTTCCACTGCTCTAGCAGGTTCAGCCCTCTTCTCGAGCAGTAGCAGCTACAGCAGGCTGCCCAGGATGGTGTCCACTCAAGTCTGAGTATGTCCAAGAATGGAGACTACACAACCTCTCTGTTCCAGTGTTTGTCTACTTTTGCAAGATAAAAACGTTTTTCTTACATTTAACTGGAATTTCATATGTTTTTTATTTTTACCCATTGCCTCTTTTCCTGTGGCTGGGCACTACTGAGGAGAGTCTGTCTGCATCATCTTTGTAGACTCCAATCAGGTATTTAAACACATTTAAATACTCCCCTGAGCTTTCCCTTCTCTACACTGAGCAGTCCTAGCTTTTCCAACCTCTCTATGTATGGCAGATACTCCAATCCTTTCATCATCTTTGTGGTCCTTCACTGGACTTAATCCAGTATGTCTAAGTCTCTCTTGTACTGAGGATCCTAGAGCTGGACACAGCACTGAGGTGTGTTTTACCACTTCTGAAGCGGGAAAGTATCACCTCCATCCCTCTGCTAGCAGTGCTTTTCTCTGTGAAACTTAGATTGTCCTTGGCCTTTGCCACAAGGGCACATTACTGGCTCATGGTCAACCTGGTGAATATCAGGATTCCCAAGGCATTTTCTGGCAAGCTTCTTTCCAGGTTGTCAGCCCTCAGCCCTTGCTTGTACATGGGGTTATTACTCCTCAGGGGCAGTACTTTGCACTTCCCTTTGTTTAACTTTATGAGGGTCTTGTCAGCCCATGTGTCCAGCCTGTGAAGTCTCTCTGAATGGCAGCACAAACATCTGGTGAAACAAACATTGCTCCCAGTTTTGTGTCATCAGAAAATTTGCTATGGTGCACTCTGTCCCATTGTCCAGGTCATTAATGAAGATGTTAAAAAGTATTGGCCCCAGTGTTAGCCCCTAGGATATTCCACCAGTGCCTGGCCTTCAACTAGACTTGAAGCTGCTGATCACAACTGTTTAAGCCCAGTAGTTCGGCCAGGTTCAAGTCCACCTTACTGTCTTCTTATGTAGCCTATACCTTATCAAACAGTCAATGAGCATTTTGTGGGGGACTGTGTCAGAAGCCTTACTACAGTTAAGATAAACATCCACTGCTTTCCCCTCATCCACTGAGCTAGTCACTTCATCAAAGAAGTCTTGTCAGGTCAGTTAAGTATCATTTCCCCTTTGTAAATTCATGATACTACTTCCAATGATCATCTTGTCCTTTATGTGGTCCACTTCCTAGGGATTGAGATGAGGCCAACTGCACTAGTTTCCCAGATCCTTCTTGAACATAGGAGTGACATGCTTTTTTCCAGTCCTTAGGAAACTCCTCTGATAGCCATGACCTTTCAAAGATTATGGAGCCTGTCTCAGTACTCATAGATGCATCACATCAAGTCTCTTGGATGTGTGTATGTCCAGTTTGTTTAAATGTTCCTTGATCTGATTCTCCTTCCCTGAGACTAGGAGTCACAGGGACCTGGGATTGCTGGAGGCAAGTGTCTGTTTTAAAGACAGAGCTGTAGTGCTTTGAGTGCTGAGTGCCTTGGCCTTTTTTATGTCCTTTGCTCCCAGAGCCCGTGCTGTTTTCAGCAGTGAGCTCACTTTATCCCTTGTCTTCATTTTGCTGCTGATGTACTTACAGAAGCCTCTTGTTGCCCTATTCAACTTGCCATATTCAACTCCATGCAGATTTTGGCTTTCCTAACCCTATCCCTGCATGCTTGGACAATTGTCTCTAATTTCCTCCTGGTCTTCTGCCCTTACTTCTACATCTTGTATCCTTATTTTTACATTTGGGTTTAGTCAGGGGAGGTCCATGTTCATCCATGCAAACCTCCTGCTAGCTTTGTTTGACTTCTTGCTCGTTGAAATGGACCATTGTTGATCTGGTAAGACTGAACATAATTTCCTCCTTCCTGTGTAAAAATGAAATAAAAGAAGCTTCCCCTTGTGGATTTGCAATGTAAAAATAGTATCTCATCTACTGAAGAGGATAAAAGCAGCTGTAATGTACAACTGCAAGTTAAATACAATGGTTGTGTATTTCTGTGTCTCAAGAATTTTTTTCATGGCAGCTATTTTGGTTTTTATATCCTTTTACTCAAAATAGAAAAACAAAGCAAGTTATGTGTATGAGGAAATAAGGTTTAATTTTTAAAATGTGTCATAATGGCATAATGAGTTTCCTTATATTTAAAAATCCTTCAATTTAACATGAGTAAACACGTTAACAGGTGTTCTGACAGTGCTGCAGTTCCTGGGTGGCTGCAAGGTTTGGCTTCCTCTTACATCCCTTCCCCTTCAGGGTATGACTTGGAGCCTGAGAAATTCGCAAAAAAGATTCCCATTGACCTTAATACACTATGTTGGCAGACCATCAGAAAACATGTAATACTGTGCAATCTCAGGTGAGAGACACAGATAACTGCATTGATATTCATGTGTATATTAAAGAACTGCAATATAGCAGATGGGTCTTGGCAACAGTTACTACTGAAATTTCCAACAATATTTGAAGATTCAACATTATCCCATGTTTTTCCATTCCACAACTAAATGAATCATAGAATCATAGTATCATCGAAGCTGGAAACCTTCAAGATCATCCAGTCCAACTGCCTACCTACATCACCACTAAACCATATCATCCACTGCCACATCCAGATGCATCTTGAAAACCTCCAGGGTTGGTGACTCCACCACCTCCCTGGGCAACCTATTCCAACACCAAATCACCCTTACAATGAAGAAATCTTTTCCTAATGTCCAATCCGAATCTCCCCTGCTGCAATTTAAAGCCGTTTCCTCTTGTCCTTTCACTATGGGCACAGCAGAAGAGACCAATCCCCGCCTCACTACAACCTCCTTTCAGGCAGTTGTAGAGAGTGATGAGGTTCTCCCTGAGCCTCCTCCTCTCCAGACTGAACAACTCCAGCTCCCTCAGTCGTTCCCCATAACACATGTTTTCCGGTCCCTTCATCAGCTTTGTTGCCCTTCTCTAGACTCTCTCCAGCCTCTGCCCATCAATCCAGGCTGTCCAGATCTCTCTGCAGAGTATTCCTACCCTCAAGCAGATCAACACTTCCACCTGTCTTAGTGTCATCTGCAAACTTACTGAGGGTACACTTGATCCCCTCATCTAGGACATCAATAAAGATATTAAACAGAACTGGCCCCAACACCGAGCCCTGGGGAACACCACTAGTGACCGGCCGCCAACTGGATTGAGTTCCATTAACCACAACTCTCTGGGCCCGTCCTTCCAGCCTGTTTTTCACCCAGCGAAGAGTACACCCATCCAAGCCATGGGCAATGAAGATATGATTAGAGAAACTGCAGAAAATTAATGTAATCTGTGTTTTAACTGAAGTGCAAAGATGCATCATTTTCTACTATATATTCACAGTCAGGGAAATGAAACAAGTACCTGTTTGGAAGCCTGTTGTACAGGGTGTCAGAAAGTGCTAATATGCCATGTCCTTATTTTTGCTTCTGTGCTTGTGAGCAGAGAGAGTACCCATGAAATACATACTGCAGTTATACTTCAGTTTTGTTATATAGAGTCCTTAATGCGCCTCCACCGCTGATAATTTTGAGGAGCTACTTTACATCTCATTGAGAACAGTAGGACTTAAATACTGTTAAATAAGCATGTCCTTAAGTGTTGTCCTGTATTGGCATGTTAACAGGCTTTTTTAAACTGTAATTTTTAGACAATATTAAGTTATCTGACTGAGCTGTTGTGGTACATGTAATTTAATTTTTTATAGAATTATTTAGATGTTGTACCTTTAGTGAATAAGCAGCATATTAACTAGTGGCACAGGTGTTAAGAAATGTTTTTTGTAAAGTTCCCTTAAAGCGGTTTCCTTGTCATTCTGCAGTTTGTTGTATTTTCCTGAGAAAGTTGGTATTGCTGCTTACCTTTTGTATGCTAGTCTTTGGACATCTCCAGCAGTATTATAAAATGTAATGATAGCTCTTGTTGTTAATGATAATTCTAGGCACAGAGAAGTCATGTGTGTTGGAGGACACCAAGAAAATTCTTTGAGGAAATAAGGAATTAGTTGGAGTGATAAACTTATGTCTCAGTATCTGGGTGTAACTAGTGTGAAATGTCCTTGTGAATTGAACAGGGAATTAAGCAGAAAATACGTAAAAAGGGATTAATGGACTCATCTCAACTTTTAACATGTGTTACAGAAAATCTTTGAATTTTTTAATCATTGTTTATAAAAAATAAGAATTACTGATCTTAATTTCTGCCTTAATTCATAAGATCTGTCAGTAGTTCAGTAAAATTCTCAAGCAGTCTGACGACACTAAATCTGTCCTATGGGTGCATTACAACACAATTCCTATTAGTGTGCTTATAGAGCTTTTATTGTTATGCTATTTAATGTATACTAAAGTATACTTACTTTGCTTATGGTTGTTGCAGTACGCTGTACCTGCAGACAGAAAGTAATTTATTAACAGACATACTTTGTGTGTCTAGGGAGTAGATGCATGTCAGAAAAGACTTGCATTGAACATACTCTACAAGTTAAGAAGAACTTATCTTTCTTCTGATGGTTCTAGTTAAAAAACCTGAAACTATTTTACAGTCCATATTTTCTAAATATTTTACATTTTGACACTTATTTAACTGAATATTGATTAGAAACTGTTGATACAGTAGTGAAAATCCATTTATTTTAGAGCAGTTAGAGCATTAGAGGGAAATTGAAAGACATTCCATTTTGAAATTAACTGTTTTTTAGATACTTCACAAAAGTATGTGATAAATATTTTATATGTAAGTTCTAATGTTTATAAGCAGTTGACAGAAGAATAAATGAAAAGAGGAAGCTCATTATCTACAATAAAACTACTTGAACACAGTTGTTTAATGGAGGTCATTGTTGTTATTTTTTGTAATTTCTCTTTATTGCTTGTTTTGCACAGGAAGGAGTTACAGGAGCTGCAGAATCTGTACAGACAAAACATTGAACATACAGCACAGCAGGCTGAGCTGATAAAGCAGCTTCAGGCTCTCAATACTGATACGCAAAAAGTACTGAAAGACCAAGAAGATGCTCACACAGCTGAAACAACATCATATCAAAAAGTATGTTATTCTGCTTTATGATCACAGGGTTCATTTTAATATCCATCTGTACAATATTAATGGATAGAGGGATCAAAGCACTGTGTACTGTTGCATTCTTTAGATCTCTGCATCTTTATTGTTACCAAAATATGGTTGGCAGAGTAACAGAGTTTATGCGTCTAATTATATCCCAACATATATAGCCCCTTGCTTACACTGAGTTGATGAGCCTTAAAAATTAACATCTGAAGAAAAATAGGAGTGAATTGCTGAGCATATAAATTTCTTTTTGTAATTTTGTGTTATCTATGTTTGTCTTCTTCTTCCCCTCCTAGAGCTTTCAATTATGAAATTTTACAATTTGTTTTTGCTAATTTAGGAGAAAAGATTCCTTTCACTTGTAAATAATGTATTTGTGTGTATCTGAGACAATTTTACTGGTTTAAGGTGCAGAAACTGGCTCTATCAAAATTAACTGGAAAAACTTTTTCAACAGCTCTTTCAAATGGATAACAAATTTTTAAAAAAATAATTATATTTCCATTTAGAGAACAGATTGATGTTTTTGATGAATACCAGGAAGAGTGCTAACTCTGAAGAGCTGTCACGTGTGCACTACTCAGAACTTCTCCTTTTCAGTGTTTTCCAGTCTGTAAGAAATACAGAAGATATGTTTCCTTCTTCTTTAGAAACACTAAGGAGGAAGAAGCAAGGAAGAAGTTGTATATACAACTTATATGTACCTTCTACCAATCTCAAAACTGTTTTGTCAAATTGTGTACTGTCAGTGCTTTTTTAAAAAACAGGTGTTTCCCTTTATTGTCTTACTTAGAGAGTGCAGTTTGTGATAAAATTGTGAAGCTGACCTATGTCAAGATAGAATCTGCACTGGATTTCTAAAGATGTGTTTGGTTAACATCTTATGGCACATAGTGCCCAGCACATTCTTGTGTACTTAACTCTGCACAGGTTTATCATTGACTGCAGTGCCGATAGACATTAAATCTTTTATTCACTACAACAGTAGTCCAGCCAGGCTACAGGCAGATTTCCATCAAAGTTGTTCAGAACACGTACAAGGCAGGGCAGGTTCTACTTATGTGGGGCAAGACAAAATAAATTGTAGAATTAAAATAAGAATACAGAGTGTAGGTATCATGAGTTGCTACTTGTTTCATTTTTCATTCTCCAGTCAATGCTGCTACAGGTGATAAATGGATCCTTTGAGTCACTCAAAAAAAAAGAAAAAAGATTGACACCAGTGAAGATAATATGAACTCTCTTTAGCAGTGTTTATAAGACCATATTCTTCCAGACTAGTTCTACAACATATGAAAGAAAATATAACTAGGTTTTCATGAGACTCTTTCAAAGCATGACAGAACCCTTTACATAGGTCGCTTTATCTTGCATGATAGTGATTTTGACAGTATTACTTACTTCAGTTTGAGGAAGAGTTTAACCTGTCCTATGGAAAAATAATTTTGCTATTATAAGTTACTGAAGTATTATGGAAAATTGATGGGTATACTTATATATAGTTATAGGGGCAAGCCAAGCTAAATTGGACTTGGCTCAAAATTCCAGATCACTTCAGAAAGCTGGTTCACAGTTTTTGGTCTGTCCCAGCAGGACTTAAGACTTCTGCTTAGGTGATCATACAACAAGAATAAGAATAGCGTAGTTTTGAAGATAAGTCCTTTTTTTTTATAGCTGCCAAATACTTTAACTCACAGATGAGTGAGTTTGCTGATTTGGAGGTGTTGCATTCAATATTTTTCCAACATGGAGGAGTAAGATTTGCCTCTTAAACCAGTAAAATTAAAATAAAATGTTTTGACAAATTACTGTTGTGGAACTGATAAACTGTCTTTTTGTAATATAAAATACCTAATGCACCTGAAAAATATCTAATGCACCTGGAAAAGATATTTTTTGTTTTTATAAAACTATGTAAAAAAATATATTAACACACAGTTTAAAAAAAAAGTTAAAAAAAGTGTTTTTTTTTAAAAAGTGAAGTCAGAGAGGAATAGAATCACAGAATCATAGAATCATTATGGTTGGAAGGGACCTCCAGGGTCATCAAGTCCAACCTTTATCCCATCATATTCCTAACGATTAGACCATGGTCTCAAGTGCCTCATCAATCCGTTTTTTGAACACCCCCAGGGACGGTGACTCCACCACCTCCCTGGGCAGCC
>VZRW01012122.1:477157-489657 GCA_013398125.1 Aegotheles bennettii
CTGGATTTAACTCCATTCACTACCACTCTCTGGGCTCGGCCAGCCAGCCAGTTTTTAACCCAGTGAAGAGTCCAGTGTTTGGATTTAATGTTTGTAGCAAACTGAGTTGAGAGAACTTCAGAGGGAAAAAGGAGTTAGTTTATCATGACAATTCTGTTCTGTATTTCTGATTGTAAGAAATGTATGAAATACCCAACTGTAATTGCTTCAAAGTAACATGCATTTTCCAAATACACACAGTCCTGCTGCAGTCACAGCAGGCCTTTGGAAGACTCAATGTCTATAAAAATAATAAAAATGCCTATTTTTCCCTTGAATAAGAAAGGCAAACTATTGCAGACAAATGTGTGTTCTGTTTGTCTTCCATGCATTAATAGTATGCGGGCTGCAACAGCTAGATAAGGATGTGTCAGCTTTTCCGTAGACGTATTCACAAAGGAATATTTTCCTACTGCTCCGAATGGCATTGAGCCTATCAGTGTGTACATCCTATGATATATTGTCCCTTACAGCAAGATCAATGACCTCTCTGTTTAGTGGCCAGATAGTCAGTATATGCTATAGCTTAGGCAATGTGGTTGGCTCACATATTCCAAGTTCGTCTGAACAGTCTACCATTTAGAATGAATTGCTCTTTGTGCTGATGCTAATGTGTAGTGTGGAACAGCAGACTGAATAAAAGAAAAAAACCTTTCTGATAAACCAGATCAAGGTCATGAACTTGCACTGGATTATATGTAAATCCATTGAGGATGACAAATTCTCTTCCAGGTTTAGCTGTAGTGGGCAGCATGCACACATGAAGATCTGTAATCTGTTTTATTGGTTTGTGTTGACTTGACATAGTGCTACCTTTTTTTTTTTAAGTACAAATTTTAAGGGTGCTGTATTCTACAATAACTGCGTTATGTTAGAGCATTTATGGAAACAAATTGATATCTATTTCATATTGCAGCTGTAGTTCTCATTCTCAAGGATAGGAATATTATTCTAAAATGTATAGCATCTGTTTTAGTGGTCCCAAATGCTCTGGGGACTTCATTCCTGTGCTGGATTTAATGAGACTCAATAGATTTGTCCTCACCAACAATTTCAAGGTGGAGAGACTTCAATCAATACTAGGAATAATAATACAAGAAGAGATTCTGAACTCCTTAGCTAGCTTATCACATTTTCCTGAAATTTACAGTTTAGGGCCTTTGTTTTTATAATACAGTACTTTCCCTTGATCTGATGTGGCCTTTAGGTTCCTTGTTAATCATACTGATTGAAAATCTCCTGGTGGAAGGCCCTTTTAGTGAAGTGGAAGTACTTTTTTTTGGTCATTAAATAGGAAATTGCAGTTTGTGTCCTGGAACTGAGCTCTCAAATTGAGAATACTGTGGATAGCAATACAGTGTATGTCTGTGATGAAGAAAAGTATTGCTCAATAGTTAGATTTTTGGCAGAATTAGAAATATAGTAGGAGTTTTCCATTATGTGACATTGCAGAAGTCTGCAACAAGTGCACCAGAAAGTAGATAAAAATAGAATAGTGCCAGATACATTTTTGAGTATTGTGGTTAATTTTGTGCCTGCAGTTGCCTTTGGTAGTCCTTATGGTGTGGAGGTAGTTTGCTTTTGNGCCTGAGAATTTGTAATCTAAACGTCAAGTTACTGTCTTTGCCATCCTAAGGTTAAATTTTACCACTTCACCAGTGGTAAAATTTCACTTTACTAGTGTTTTTTGTGACTGCAACAAACTTTAAGCATAGTTAAAAATAATGTAATTGTATTTATTTTTATATAAGCAGCATTAAATTCACAAATTCAGAAAATGAAAGCTAAAACCATGTAGACGTGTAAATGGTTGTAACAATGCAGGTTCACTGCTTGAAAAATATAAATTCTTCCATACATGATAAGAGCTGAGAAATGCTAACTGTCCAATCCAATATGCTGAAGCCTACATCAGTAATAAGTGAATCATCATTTTTGTAGTCCACTTGGGTCTGTAAAGAACTCAGATATTGAACAAAGATTATCTCACACTTCAGTTCAAGCTCCGATACTGTTTTCTGTTGTTGGGAAGTGTGTTAATTAGGCTAATCTTTTTATTACTTTTATACCAAACATTGGTACAGTTTGTTACGTGCTAACAGGTAGGTAGATATAAGATGTGCCCACAGGTTAAAGTTGACTAAATCTTGGGTAGACTTTGGTTCTCCCAGGGTGATGTTAAACTCCACACCCACAGGCAGGGATTTCCACACTTGAAAAACGCTGTACTGATTCTCTTAGTGGTCTATAGTTCCTGTCCATAGTAGTGTAGATTGGTATCTGCAGAATGCGTATGTATTTGGGGGGAAAAANGGGGGAAAAAAAAAAAAAAAAAGGTAAATAATCCGTAACTCTAAATTTGTTGCTAATGTTTGAAAACCATTGTCTTAATGTTTCTGGCACTGATGATGTAATTTTTTACAATATGAGAGCTGTAGATGAAAGAAATTATGTAAACTGGTGAGAATGCAAGAAGAGTTGTACATCAAGAAAGGAAGAAAAATTTTAAGATTAAGCTTACTTAAGTATGTTTGTGCATAATGCCAGTTTTGATCTGAGTTAGAATTAAACTATTTAAGTATGTCTGAATTTTGTATATAATTGGTCCTACAATGGAGGATTTTAAACTATACTGTTTGCAGTATGAATTATTAAAATTTTTCTGCATTTACTATAGCTGATGTTCTTCACAAGCCTGCTGAATGTTCTCTGACAGTGTACTATATGTAGAGAAGAGATCTAAATGGGTTTCAGTAGCATTTCACTAAGAAGTTGTTGTTGGTAAACACAGCCTTTCTGAGAGGAAAGTGTCAAAATTTTTATATATTCAAAAAAAGCAATCCACAAAGCCCACCATTAGATAGCTGTATCAACACAAGGAGTTGCACAAAACTGGTTATGTTAGTGGGGGAGGGTGGGGGGAATCTGTCAGGAAACAGGAAATACTGGATTTATTGAAGTAAATAAACTAATCAGTTTGAATTTTTGCAGTAACAAGCACTAATCAAAAAGACTGAAATGTCCTTTTCTTTTATGCTCTCTTCTGTGATTTTTGAGAAGGTAATTGTTAAAGTTATCAATTTTACATAGTTTCCAAACAACCACAGAATCACAGAATCACAGAATCCTAGGGGTTGGAAGGGACCTCGAAAAATCATCTAGTCCAACCACCCTGCCAGAGCAGGGTCACCTACAGTACATCACACAGGAACACATCCAGGTGGGTTTTGAATGACTCCAGCCAAGGAGACTCCACAACCTCTCTGGGCAGCCTGTTCCAGTGCTCTGTCACTCTCACAGTAAGAAGTTCTTCCTGATATTCACATGGAACCTCCTATGCTCCAGTTTGCAACCATTGCCCCTTGTCCTGTCATTGGTCGTTACTGTAAAAAGCTTTGCTCCATCGTCCTGACCTTCACCCTTTACATATTTGTAACCATGGATGAGGTCACCCCTCAGCCTCCTTTTCTCCAAGCTAAAGAGACCCAGCTCCCTCAGCCTTTCCTCATAAGGGAGATGTTCCACTCCCTTAATCATCTTAGTGGCTCTGCGCTGGACTCTCTCAGGCAGTTCCCTGTCCTTCTTGAACTGTGGGGCCCAGAACTGGACACAGGACTCCAGATGTGGCCTCACCAAGGCAGAATAGAGGGGGAGGAGAACCTCTCTTGACCTACTAATCACCCCCTTTAACCATGGTATTTACAATTATATGGTATCATAAAGTTGAGGAAACGACGTCTTCTCTTTTTAGCTTATACTAGTGACTCTTGCTTGCATGTTGTCTGATGTTACTTACATCCACTCTGTACTTTCTTTCGTTTTTCTTCTTGTGTCTCATTTGTGTCTGGCAATCTTCTCTTACGTAATAGGTAAACTTCATGGACTCTTATCTTAAAAAATCACTCTACCTCTACTTTTCCATTTTAAAACATTTAATATATGTCAGTACTTTACCCCACTCCACCATTATCAGACTGTTTAATAATATCTATCACATGTGAGCAGGCTTTAGAGTCATATCTTTTGGTTCTCCTGGCTTTAGTCTGGCATTTTTAAGTTACTTAATGACATTAAGTACATCTATTGTTCTAATGAAGTTGTCTGTTTTAAGTAACTCTTCAAAGATCTACCAAAAAGTGCTTTCTGGTAAAATCGGTTAAAGCAACATAGGAAATTGTTAGGGTAGCTGAGAAATATGGGATACTTTTTTTTTTTGTAATTCAGCTAAGTTACTCTTCCTTCGTGACTCATAAATAATGCTCTATTGTCACAGATGAAATTTATTACACTGTACTGGTTTCAGATAGTTTTAATCTTTTTTTATTTGTTTTAAACTACTTTCACAAATAACAGTCTATGTGGCCTGCCAGAAAAAAGGCAGTTCTAAGGCATTCATAAGGAAGAGATTGTCAAAATGCAGTCCGTGCAACAGTTTTTGCAGAGGACAGTCTTTTTTTCACTGGCTGTTGCCTTTTTTTTTCCCCAGCTACCAAATTTCATAAAATGTATAAAGAATTATTTTAAATATTTTGCTTTCTCTTTCTAACTTGTAAACATAAATATTTTTTACATCTCGTCTTGAGGATTGAACAATTTTCTGGAAAAATCTTGTGGCTTATTGACATTCATGTAACTCATAACTACTCATTTATGTACAGTCAAGATTTCCCTCCTCTTTTCTGTGAAACTTGCTTGTTCCAAGATAAATAATTTACAATATTTTTGTCTTTCTGTTGGATTTTCTACTCAATGTTCCATCTGTATTAATGGTAGACCTCTTTTACCAGGTTGTGCAATTCTGTGTGTTCTGGAATGTACTGACTGCAATGTGATTAAACATGATGTCTCTTCTAAAATAGGATCAGAAATAAGCAGAACCCCCCCCAAATAATCTAATATAAACATTATGTATGTATTTAATCCACAAAACAGTGCATGGCCATGAATGAGAAGATAGGGAACCAAATGGAAATTTGGAAACTTTTTGAGTTATCTGTGGACAATAGATAATACTATTTCTTTTCATAAACATAATTTTCATTTTGAAATTCCGTGATGTTAAATACCTCAAAAAAAAGTCCTATAAACCACTACACTGGTGTTGTTTAAAAAATATATTTAAGCCTCAGTGTAAAAAGATGAATGTTGTGAATGTGGTTTTATGCACATAACTTTTAGTTAGTTTTATACTTGAAATATATATGTTTTGTTATTGATGTTCTCAAAGCAGGAAAGGTTAGAATAGTTTATGCAAATAAAAAGACATGATATTCATCTTGTCCTGACAAATGCTGACTACCAAAAATACCCATTAGCTGCATTAGGGGTTGTGGCTGCCAGCTAGAAAAAAGCATCATATTTTTGATGTTCTCCATTCTTCTTCCTGGGATATTACCTTTCAGATACTACAATTACAATCACTTAAGTGCTGGTAGTCATAAAAGCAGCAAATTGTCATACCAGTATGATTTAGCTAATGAGCTTATATAGTTATAGCTGGAAGTAAGTGTGTCTTGATGTTCAGTTCATTTGGAAGACATTGTCTAAAAATGCATGTTTTTGATAAGTGAACTGTTTGTTTTCCTGTGAGATACTTACTGATTTCCATAAGAAACTGGTTAATCTTGAACTTGCATTTCAATAGATGATGTCTTCTTTCTTAAATATACAAGGAAGATTCAGTAGGCACAGAAATTTCGGTGTAAAAGTTTAATTTTGAAGAGTCAGAGTCATTGGAAATACGTATCTCTCTGGACTTTGAATTAATTTTGACTGAGAGACATGATGTCTGATCTGCTTTGGAAATAGTCGAGATATAGTAAACTTTGTCCTAAGTGGATTTTGAGAGCCTATGGGAGTAGAAAGTAATGGGAAAAAGGAAAGGAAGGGAGATTATTGTTTCCAAATTTCTCACGAAGTGTTAGGTAGATGTTTCTAAATCTAAAACTATGATTATTTTTCAAAGGCTTTAACTTCTAAGTAATGTAAGCAGATGAAAGGGAGACAGAAGTGTAACATTTAAATAAAGCTGGCAAGACAAAGAATAAAATGAAGAGTAAAATAAAGTTTTTACAAGTAAAATTATTTGTTGACAGATTTGGAAGTTGTGATTTTATATTTAGTTAGTTTCTTTTTAAGTTAGTTTCATTTCAGTTAGGTTTTTTTTGGATGGAATAGTGGAAACAGATTTTCCAAAGAGTACTGTCAGCTGTGGTAGTACCTGCCTTTTACAGATTATTTTATGGCAGACTAAATAGTCAGAAGGAATATTGTTTGTTTAGAGAAAAACAAACAACCAAAGGAATGAAATACTGAAAGGAAGAGAGAGACGAATGTATGCATAGGAAGTAAAGCAGCAGAGTTACGTATTTCCTTTAACATCTGTACTATTGTTTATTCAGCTACAGGTTAATTTTCAAATGTTTTTTTATATTTTTTTACTAGAAGGTTGATTTTATTTTAAACAGTTTTCAGATGTACAAATTGAAAAAGAAGGGTAAAAATGGAGGGATGGAGTGGTTATGTTATCTTATTCTTGCAAAATACGTTTTTTTCATCAGATGGCATGTGCTGCTACTTATTACATAGGTATAATAATAGAAGTTCTTTGTATGTATGAAATCTCTTCTAAAATTACTGCAGAATATGACTGCTCAATATCCTGGTTTCAACAAGATCAGTTGTGCAACAGCCAGGGATAAGAACTTATAATGTTATCTCTTGAGTTTGATAGTTAATGTCAAAAAAATTCACACAGAATAATTATTTAAACAAACATTTTGCACTTCATGCAAAATGCGGTTGGTATTAGTGGATTCAATGTATTGCTATCCAACTTGTTTAAAAAAGTTAGTTTTAAAAGATCAAACTACTCTATCAAAGACAAGGATAGTATTTGGTATTCTTGCTCCTTTAATTTCATTCCCAGGGCAGATGTTTCAATTTTTTGCCTATTCTCAATAAAGGATTATTTATTTATTTATTTTCCATTTTCTGTATTTTATATAAACCATTCAAGAACTAAAATAAATTATTTTTAAATGTCCATTTCTATTCATAAATGCCATAAAGAAGCAACCAAATTAATGTAATATTCTAATGTAATTTGTGTTTTTCTGGAAAAACATCTTTCAAACTTAAAGTTTCAGTGATTGTTTCAATCACTATTTTTGAATGTATAGAGCATGACAGGAGGCAGGAGGACAAGAAGTGTGAAAGAATTGTCAAAACATAAAAAAGAGAGTATGATCTTTGTGGATAAGTTACTTAAATTATACTTGCTCTCCCCCTGTATTTATGTCTATCTTCATTGAAGTTATTTTTAATCCTGTTATTTCTCTTCTCCCTTCTCAGCTTTATAATGAGTTGACTGCATGTTTTGAAACTGTTAAAACAAGTGAAATTCAACTGCAACAAAGCTATTCCTGTCTTCAAGATCAGATACTTGGAAAAGATCAAAAGATTTGTCAGTTACAAGAGCAGCTTCAGCAGGCTTGTGATGCTTTAAATGGAGTACATCAGAATTCTTCTCCAAAACCTGAAGTACAGGTGAGTCCACTTCTAGAATAATAAAAGTAGCTTCTTCTTAGTTTAAATTAAGTTTTTGTACGAGACAGTTATAAAAAAAATTGCAGGGGGTTATTTATTTTAAGAAAAAATGTGCAACTACTCTGCTGCAGTAATGTAACTCTTTCTGTTGTGGCTAATAGAAGGTACTTCACAATTACATCTGTCCTGGGAAAATACCTAAGTAATGGTGTTTTCAACAAATGGGTAATTGAACAAGATTCTTGTTTATATTCTCTAACAAAGACACCAAAAGTAAAAATAAAGTAATTTTGTTCCTGTGAACAAATTCCTAGAAAAAATTGTGAAGTTTCTGCATTTCCTCTGTCAAAATGAAATGTATTGATGCTGATTTGTTTCACTGGTCCTGACCATGCAACTAAATTTTAGATCATAGATCTAAAGAAAGTATTATGGTGAAGAGGAATATTTGTCTAAAAAATTCTAAGCTTTAATGTGCAGTTTGGAACTACTATGAAAAAATCCATAAGTCTCACTAACAGGCCTGTAATTTTACAAGTGTGCCAGATCTCACACATATATCCCTGACATTTTCTAGAGGCTTTGAAATTATCTACCCAGAATGGTTTTTTAAACTCAATAGCTTACTTTCTTCCATAGTTTGCCATATATGTACTTACGCATTTCAGTTTTGCTAGGACTCTTTCCCTTGGTTAAGCTGAGAAGGGAAAATAGTTAAGATGATTATGCTCATTAAATGCAGAACTTCACTTAGTGTGGGTAGGTAAGGTAGATCTGTAATGAAGCATTAAATTCATGAGCTCAGAGAAGCTTAAATATTAAAAAAACCATATGTTTAATTCCTCAAAGTTCGTGTAAGTAGTAATCTGTTGTAAAACAGAAAAATCACAGAATTTAGTGTCTCCTGGATGTGTTCGTGATGGTCATGCAAGAGTTAATGTTCTAACTTTATCCAGAGTTTCCCTTAGTCTAATGATGTGTTAATTTTGCTTCACAAGTGGTAAAATACATTCTTTTAAGTTTTTCTTATGGAGTGTTTACCTCTTGATACATTCTTGATCTTTATCTGAATTTTAGAAATAACTGGTTTGTTTTTTCTTTTAGAATATTTTGGTGGATTTTTTGAAATGTTAGAAGTATAAAATTAGTCTCAAGCTGTTTCTGCTCTAAGCACAGTTTTGGATCATGGGTTTTGAATGCTCAGAATGTATTTCTGAATACATCATTCTGCTTTCATCATCTTGTATTGCTCTGTAAAGTTTTTTGCCATTTATATTGTCAGACTATTGAATTTTTCGTTATAAAAGCTCTTACTGTATCTCTGGATTGTATTTCCTGAGGTTAAGGAGACCTTTGTTGTCTTTGTGAAGTGGTGTTAGAATGCTTTCCTTCATGTACAATACCTATATTGTCTATCCTGGATATTGTGTGACTGTTTATTGTACAGTTACTCCGCATCCCATGTGGACCTGGTATAAATATTTGGCATTGGCTTTTATCTTTATTATCCTGAATAGCTTAGTAGCATTTGAAAATTTTGCTACTATACTAGCCTCCTAATTTCTATATTTTTTGAACATGTGGAACACCACAGGTGATACTTTCGCACTGAGTAAACTAAGCCCTTATTGCTATTACTTATTTCTTATAATTAAAGCAATTATTTAAGACTTTTTTCCTCTCCTTAAAACACAGAAATCTGGTTTCTTTAAGAGCTTCTAGTGTGGAGCTTTGCTGAAATCCATTTCAAATTCCAGTAGACAATTTCACTTTGGATCAATGTTGTTTACTTCTTAAAAGAACTTTAGGAGATTTCTGAGGTTAAGACTATTTCAGAAGTTAGTGATAATCTACAATTGCTGAATCAACTTTATACTTGATTTCCTTTGAATGTTTTAAATTAATCACATCCAATGTGGGTGAATTGTTACTGTTTCTTTTGGTGATTTATCTGTCTCCTTCTAGTGGCATCTGAACTTGAAGTACATTAACTGGTATGTTCCATGTGAATTAGGATCCAAATGTGAAGAATTCCTAAATTACTTAATGGTAAACACGGATGCAAATAGTTATTTTCCTGTGGCCTGCTGTTGGCTTTCTGTTGTTTCCATTTTGATCCTATTTTAGCCTTTTTGACTCTGGCGTGCTCTGTTTCCAGTGTATTTGAAGGAGTGTACTTGTTGTGATTATTCAGAGAATTTGCTGTTTTACTGTTGAACGTAGGTTCAGTCTGACCTTCTGAAGAAACGTATCGGTTGAACATTTATGTGATCTGTCACGAGTTCAGTCAAATATTTACCAATGCTAGTGTAGAAGACATGGTAGGGAGCAAAAGCAGGCAATTTATGATAATAAATGTAATATAGTAAGCTAAATGCAGTGTATGAGCCTTTATTTTTCAGAAAATTAATCTTAAACCAGGCTGAGATGGGACAAATGATTAGTGTTACTGAAGCAGCCTTATAGGGAAGGAAAAGTGTATAGGTAGCATCCATAGTTGCTAGGTTTGTAGAAGAACCGAGATATTAAGCAGTATGTGCTTAACATGCTTAATACCTTCTCTTGACTAGCATTCTTCTCTCCTACTGTAACAAATATCCCAGATTTTGTTGACATAGAGTCTTGCTTTGGTTTGAAAGGCCAAAGTATGCATTATTGTTTGCTGCATTTTGATGAGAGCCAAATTCCACATTACCAATTTTACTATCTTGCATAAATGTTAGAAAGGTAATGGTAATTGGCTACACAGCTGAGGTTTCTGCAGGGGAAGAAAGTGATTACCTGCTATCACTTCTGTGACCTGTTAGAATCCTGGTCATTTGTGAAGTTCTGAAGTTAAATGTGATTAAGAGAACCTCATAATTCATTCTGCTGTCTCTTTACTGCAACATCAGTAGAACAGGATGGATTTGGAATAGAGGCTTAAATAACAGGACACAAAAGCAATGTAGGCATCTATTAGTTTTCCTGTTACCATTTTTTTAAAAAACAATCCTTCCCCCAAAAAGAATTGGTTTAAATTACATTTGTATTTCTGCTATAAATTAGTGATTTCTTGAGCACGTTCAGATTTGTGCCATGCTGAAAGTTCATATGGTGGGACTTGCTAACAGTCTCTTGACAGCACTAATATATCTTCTTCAGACTTCACTAGACAGGAAGATTATACATTAGTGTTGCATATGTTAGCACATACTTTTTCCATTATTTGAACTTTTATTGCTGTTGAAATTACAGCAATTAATTAAAAAATAATTTCATATTATTGGCTTTATTAGGAAGAATATATCAGTTTTCTTCGTTAAGGATGAAATATGCCCCTTTTTAATGTAGTAATCTTGTTCTAGTCAGTGTGACACTTTTGTTGATGAGGTGTAACTTTTGGTTGATTTTGACTATTCTGGTAGTATATGTGGTGAAGCATTTGAATTTGCTTTACGGTACATTTGTATTTACATCTTAGTATGTGTGCATTCAGCAGGTCCCACATATCTTTTCTCTGATCAGAGAGATTAGGCATCTGTGAATTTCTAAGTCTTTTTAGTTATATCTATGCTCATACTACACAGTAAAAGACAACAGAACAAAAATATTTTAAATAGTTTTCAGAACATAAGCCTGTGGGGTTTGATTAATTTCATCTCATGTAATTGTTGTTTTGGTTCTGTTTCATTATTGGTGTTCAGTACTTAGCTCTGAGATGTATACCATGCATTTAATCATATGGTTAGTATGCCATAACTATTACTCACGTGAACAGTATTTAGATGTTTACTGAACCAAAGCAGTCATTTCTGTCTTGACTTCTACTTTTCATATGTGTGCAGACATCAAGGACAGTATTAAGAGACTGTATTTGATCAAAGAACAGTAATTAACAGATACGTAAATGTTACTATTTGTAACTTTAGCACCTGACAGGTATGTGCATTCTACCTAATACAGAATTCACTTGCATTTTTATAGTAATGTCTGTTTCTCATTATGAAGTTTTTAAAAGCAAGGAGAATAGAAGATAAAAGTAAAACACTGAAAGCAGAAATTGCACCCAGATGTAACTTAAGCTTATTAGAAAAAACTGCTGATTTTTAACTAAAATAAAAATGTGAGTTTAGGAAGATTTATACAAGAAATACATAAATAATATGTTTCAAGTAGAACTGTATCCATTGTTTCAGTTCAAAAATCTTTTCCTTCTGGTTATCAGACTGTGACTTACTGGTTTTCTAACATCAGTATTTCAGTGATTTCAGTTTATTAGGATTATATAGTACAGTCTTTAAAATACTGATTTTGATTGAAATATAAATGGTAAAAAATTAGTTGGAGAGGGTAACTCATTTATGTCAGTAATTCTAGATTTGATTTTGTCCAGTATACTTAGTACTGCAATGCGAATATTTAAAGTCCCCTTTGACACTTGGTTTTCTATTTCTTGGTTATGATATAGCATAACAAGAGACAAATATCCTGCTCAAAGTGTGGTGCTGCAAATTTTAGTTTTATAGATTGGGATCATTTCAGTTATTAAAAATTACTGAAAATACCTAACAAAATGCATTTTACATTACACTTACGTAGGCTTTGCTGTTAGAAAGAGTATCCATTTAATTTATGTGCATTAGAATTTTTGCAGTCCTGTACACCCTATGGGTCAAATATCTTGCTGCTTTTGGAAACACTAAATTTATTAAAAAGGCATTGAAATTGATCACAAAGAGCTCAAAACGTTTTTTAAAGCAACTAACAAATAATATAGTAGAAAGGTATTTGTATAGGACAAGATGTCGTGAAATCATAGTGAACGTTTAGAACTATGTAATACTGCAGTACATTGTTTAAGGAAGGCCAAAGACAATCACTGTGTGATTGAAAGTTTAGGCTTTGAAGAAAATAAAATGGAACTGAAATTG
>VZRW01012122.1:494657-556557 GCA_013398125.1 Aegotheles bennettii
TTTGAAAGGTCATATAAGATGAAAGGTCATATAAGAGAAGTGAGAGATCTGGTTCATAGAAATAAATGCTTTCTTGATTGTATTTGTTGTTTAAAACATAAATAGCTCTCTGACATTAATTTGGAATATATATTTTGTATGTTAAATTGAGTCTCAATGTAAAAAAATTATATCTGTGGTGATAAAATAGCATATTAAATAAACTGATTTTGCTAAGTGAAAGAAGAAACCATTATTCTGTTAAGCTAGATTTTGTAATGTAATTAGAGTCTAATCTAAGATGCTTAAGCCTGAGAGAAGTCTTTCATTTCCTGCACTGAACGTGTATATGGAGAGGCTGTGAAGAGGATCAGCTTTATGTGTATGCTGAAATGATTGTCTTGTGAGAAATGTAGTTTTAGACAGAATTCAGAACAGATTTTGGGAAGTGAACTTTCATGGAACTCTTTGTTGAAGTAAGTTATCATTTCAGTTTGTAAGATGAGACCTACAATTGTAATTACAGTTATGAGACAGAAGCCATGGAAGAACCCGTGCTGCCTGTTTTTATTTTTGTGGATTGCACATTTTTAATCTTTACTATGAAACTCGACTACATTCTTCATACAGAGCTTGGATGTCGAATGTTTTCTGCAGTCTTGAAACACAGTATTGTGGCATTTTTTTCTGATAATGTTAGGATTTTTAAATCAGAGCGCCATTATAGTCTAAATTATTTGCCAGTTCGGCCTTACTAATTGTAATATTTGCTTTAGTTTTTAGATTACAAATAAGAGTTTGGATACAAAGCTGGAAAGTGAAAAGCCAGGAAAAGGTCATATTTCTTTCTAAGGATCTGATGAAATTGTATTTCTTTCTTCATGCATGAATCTTGGAACTCTGAGTTGTTCATAGAGTGATGTTTCATACAGAAGGAATCGTAATAGCCAAATCTTTTCACTAAATAATTTGGTTTTGGTGATTTCCTTGCTCTTAACCAAGGATACTTGGAACTTAAAAGTGTAGTAATATCAAGTTAAGTAGACATGAATCTGAAACAGAAGACCAGAGAGAGAAATGTCATCCAGCTTTCAGTCTTTGGAAGATCTCTTTTCATGTCTTAAAAATTCATGTTTAAAAATTCTTGTTGATATTAGAGTAAACAAAGTCTTCTAGGCTAGAAAATTTAGAAGAATTTCAAATAACGAAGGGTATGTTAAATTTAACAGAAAATTATACCCAGCTCTTCTTAAACTGAAGTCCATTGATTAGCAAAACCTCAGTTTTTAAATTGATCTCTTCGGCTTATAGCTGAGTTCTTAGAATTCCTGAAACTGAAGAACTTCACGGGCATACTTAAAAAATTGAGCAGATTTTGAGGATATTGTAAACCCAAATTATTTAGCAAGACCTTACTGGTAACCGTGATCTGCTGAATATTTTGAGGCATTTTGGAGGTAGAAGTTAAGATCTAAGATTGTTTTTTGGGGGTTTGTTTATCCAAGAAATGTTTGTGTGTATGCATGTGCATAAAGACTGTTGTAATAGTTTTATTAGAAGCTGTGCCTTTACAGTATTTTAAGTCGAAATAAGTATCGCCGCATGGTAATTTCTAGAGAGAGTAGGGGGAAAAAACCCAAAAAGCAAAAGGACGGTGTTCATATACTGATCCTATTAAAGTCAGTAGCAGAACTTCGTTGACATAGAGGAGCAAGGATTTTATATATTCTGCGACTCTTCAGTGGATTTACATTTCAATGTAAAACATTTCAACACTCTGCATTTCACTTTTGAAAGAAGAAATTAAAAAAAAAAAGTGATACAGTAAGAACTTAGCTAGATTTGTGTAATTCTCATGGTTTAAAAGTCAACAGCATTTAGCAATTTTGGACTTATTAAAGGTAATAAGAATTAAAAGTATAACAGATTGAAGCTGTTCCTTTTTTTAGTTACTAGTGTATAATTTATGTTAAACATTTTTTAAATACAGCTGAGAAATCAATAAAATGGGACAAGTTGCTAGATGTATTTCTCTTTCTTAATAAGAAAGAATAAAGATCAAGTAAAAAAAATTATATAACTTAAATATAACTATTTTCCTTATCTACAGTACTATTTCTGTCTTCTAGATTTTGTTGGATTTTTTTTTCTCTATTCTTTTTTTTGTTTTTTATATGGTGTTAAGGTTTTGGTCAAATGAAGAAAAAGCCAAGTTTTCTTTTAAATGTTCTTTTCAGTGCATGGCTTGTTTAATCATTTTTCTCTTTTCCTTTTTTTCCTCTGTGTAGAGTTTTCATTTAGTTATAAACTGCCATTTTGCTGGTTGTAGGTGGAAATTACATCTGTTTGCAACTACATATGGCCTAAATTATGCAAAATGAGCAACAGAAATTACTTAAGGAACAGTCAGCAAAAGCATGGCCAACTTTTACTCTCACAGCTTTGTCACAACTTTTTGTCAAACTGTGCTTGTTTGCTGTATGGGGAGTTGCACTTTTTCTGAAATAAATGCTTGATATTGCTAGTTTGGGATTTATTTGTAAAAAGGGTGAGCTTATAGTATGCTTTATGAAAAGCTTCCTATTCTGTCTAGGAAGAAGGAAAATGTCTATGCCCATTAGTCTATTTTTTTCAATACTAGGCTTACTAGGATGTTTGATTGCTTGATTTTAATCAACTTCCGACCATCTCATTTCTTGATTGATATGAATTTGGAGACTTTTTGTTGTGCTTTTCTTTTTTACAGTGCCTTTTCCATTTTTTGTCAGTATACCTGATCTGTTTTACTTGGATCATAATTGAGATAGTAAAAGCAAATGATAATTGTAACAAATTCTTTCTTAGAATCATAAAATGGTTTGGGTTGGAAGGAACCTTAAAAGATCATCTAGTTCCAACCCCTTGCCATGGGCAGGGACACCTCCCACTAGACTAGGTTGGTCAAAGCCCCATCCAACTTGGCATTGAACACTGCCAGGGAGGGGACAGCCACAACTTCTCTGGGCAACCTGTGCCAGTGTCTCATCACCCTCACAGGAAAGAACTTCCTAATATCCAATCTAAATCTACCCTCTTTTAGTTTGAAACTCTTCCCCCTCATCCTATTGCTCTATGCCCTTGTAAAAAGTCCCTCTCCAGCTTTCCAGCAGGCCCCTTCAGGTACTGGAAGGCTGCTCTAAGGTCTCCCTGGAACCTTCTCCAGGCTGAACAACCCCAACTCTCTCGGCCTTTCTTCATAGGAGAGATGCTTCAGCCCTCTGATCATCTTCGTGGCCCTCCTCTGGACTCGCTCCAACAGCTCCATGTCCTTATGTTCAGGGCCCCAGAACAGGGACAGAATCACCTCCCTCAACCTTCTTTTGATGAAGCCCAGGATACCATTGGCTTTCTGGGCTGCCAGTGCACATTGTCAGCTCATGTTGAGCTTTCCATCAACTAACATCCCTATGTCCTTCTCCTTGGGGCTGTCTTCTCTGTTGAAATAGTATTTGTCTTAAGAATATATTCAAATGGTTGCAACAAGTCAGTTTGTCAGAAGTTTGCTATTTAGGGAAAATACATTTAAAATGAAACTTTTACTCAGTCTTGAAAAAGTTGTCTTCTGAATCAAGCTTTGTTGATTGAAGACTTTACTGTTACCTAGCTACTTGCCATTGCTGCCAGTACACTGCTGGCATTAGGGATTTCATGAGTTTGCCCTAATCGGTGCAGTACAAGATCAGCTGGGTCAGCTCAAACCGCTTGCATTGACTTTTTAAACTGACCTGCCCTTTTTTATGCATAAAAAAGGAGAGGGTTTGCACCATGCCTTCTTTGAGCGCTAGTGTTGAGTTGCTAACCTCCAGCTGCCTGGATACGTTTGCTATCTGAGAATTATGTTATCTTTGTCTGGCACAGCTGTTACAAGGTGAATGTCTGTCCCCAGCCATAAAGCACTGTGGAGGAGATTTGAGCTATAGCATATCACTTTATGATTGCCAGAGGCTGCCACAACAGGCATATTGCTTTTGCTTATGCTAAGCTAACAATGTTTTGCCTTGTGATTTTAGTGCAGTGACGTTTGATCACAGGTGGTTAATGAAAACTCAGCTGACAAGGAGTAATTTATCAAGCCATGGTAACTTGGTGACTCTTGGTCATGTGTACACACATGAGTCTGCTGTTTGACATCGGGGATGTGACTTAAAGGTAGCTGGTACCAATGAAAATGTGTTTTAGTCTGAATGGGTTTTGTGACAGAGTCAAGGGGAGCAGTTGTGCAGCAGTATTGTATTGTGCCAAGGAATAACTGTGAATGGATTGATAGCTGGGAAGGGTCCAAAAGTTCAGTGGCTTCATGAAATGACATGTCTGCCTTGAATTTCATCTAGAATTACCATCTATTTTTTGTGTAAGTCTTCAATTTGACCAGAACATTTGTGCAGTCTGAGTTTATGGTTATACTGGATGCATGTTGTAGGTTTACATTATAGAGGTACTTTTCAGATACAGTTTTTAACTAAGAATATCTTTATTGAGAGAATATGCAATCAAGTATTTTTTCCCCATGTTTGATACGCTGGTGGTTTGATAGGCTAACCAGCTTGAAATTTCACCACAGACAAGTCTAGGAGGGAAAATATTTTGTCAAGAAAATTTTGACAGCATGGGAGATAAAAAATACCATAGTAGAATAAGTAGTTTTAAATAAATGTCTGTATAAAACAACCATTGTTGAGACTGTAAATTTGGATTTGGAAAATGTGGTGGTAGTGGTGTGAAAATGTTTAGTTAACGCTTTGAGGTCTGATTTTGATTATGGATTCATGAGTCATTTGCTAAAGCAAAATTATTTACAGCTCTCACACATTTTTGTAATTTAGGTAATGTTGTATTTCTCTAGACAGTTTTATCTAAATGATTTGTTATGCTTCTCATTTTTTGCTACTAATGTAATATACCTGTACTGTTATTTTCTAGGTGCTTCAAGAGCCTTCTTTAAGTGAGCTAGAGTGTTTTATTACAATGCAAAAATCTGAAATTGAGCTTTTACAGGAAAAATTGAAGAAAGCAAGTCTTAACCTAGCAGAGCATAATTTGTACGCTATTGATACTGTGGAAAGCAACAATAAAAGGACTGGAAGAAAGCATGAGGTAGGATAGTTTTATTGTCTTGTGTATTTGTGTCTAAGTCAGGCTGGTAAAGCCAAACCTTTTTGCTCAAGGGTCCAGATAATAATTTTAATATCTGTTGATGCTGTTTATAATTCTGGAAGCTTGTTTGAATGGTTCTTGTGTTATCTGCCAAAGACTTGTTAAAATAGCTGTAGGGAGTAGAAGGTTTTACTGAATAAGGGATTCTTAATTAAATGAAATATTTGAAGGATAAATTCTTTATAGGTTTGTTAAAATGAATATTTATCAGATATTTTGTGGTGTTCATCAGAATGACCATCTTTCCCTGGGAGGAAAATGAGAGAAATTGAAATGGTTATTATTATGATTTTATAAATGAAAAATATTATTTTCAAATACTTAATTTTTAAAGTATGATGTAGTATTTTTTTCTATGAAGAGTGACAACAATGTCCTTTTAAAGTTAATACTTTCAACTTTTTACTACATTATATAGTGCTGGACTGTCTTTTTCATGATGATTTCTTGTTAAATTTAGGTACCAGGTAACAGTAACAGCTATAAACTATAGCTAATGCAATAGATCCATAAATAAATCTCTGACTTAAATTGATTTATTAAATTAGCGAAGTACAATGTTTTATAGTGTGTTCAGACTCTTCCTCATCTAATTATTTTTTTTTGTGATTGTATAGAATATGGGAAACTTGGAAGATATTTCTGTATCAAGGAAGCAAATAAGAACATGCTTCTGTGTGGCATAAATGGCCTACATCATGTTCTGCTTCCTTAAGAACCTTCTGGGTTTCTCACATTTGGTATCTCATAACATTTCCTTTAAAAACTGTATGGCTTGTTCTTTCTCAGTATCCTGCACTGTATGCTACCTTTGGGAAAGAAACGTATTTTAGAACATTTATTTAGGAGTATGTGGTGGCACCTTGTGAAAATGTGTTTAAGAAAGGACAGAATGCTGCACAGGCAGTATAGAGTGAAGAACAGAAGGTGAGAAACAGCCCTAGGAATATCAAGGTCAGAGAAGGAGGAGTGGGAGAAGGTGCTCTAAGTGCTGGAGTAGTATTTTTCCACAGCCCATGGAGAGAATCAGCATAAAGCAGATGTCCACACTACACCTGGTGGAGGAGCCCACCGAGGGCAGGTGGATGTTCCCTCAAGGAAACCAGAGCATGTGGAGAAGAGTCCATACTGGAACAGGTTCTTCTGACAGGAACTATGGCCGATGGTGAACCCGCTCTGGAGCAGGTTTATCATGAAGGACTCCAGCCTGTGGAGAAGGCCCCATGCTGGAACAGAGGAAAAGTATGAGGAGGAAAGAGTGTCTGAGAGGAGCTGTTATGATTGTAACTGATTGTAACACCCCTCATTCCCTATTCTTCTGCACTGCTCAGCAGGAGTTGGGAGTCAGGAGTAGAGGAATGAAGTTGTGAAATTGATTCTGGGAGACAGGGTGGGGAAGAAGTTGGTTTAATATTTTCTTTATTTCTTACTAGCCAAACCTCTTTTAAGTGGCAGTAACTTAAATTAATTTTCCTCAAGTTTATTCTGCCCGTGGTGGTGAATGGTAAACAATCTCCATTTCTTTGTCTCAATCCAGGAGCTTTTTCATCCTATTTTCTCCCTCTGTCCCAGTGAGGAAGGAGAGTGAGTGAGCATCTGGGTGGATGTTTGACCCTTTGCCGAGGTTAACCCACCACACTGTCATTTCTTGTTTCCTCAGAATAATGTAAATGAGAGTACTGTATTTGTCAGGAATAAAGTAATTAATTACACCATCTTGAGTAAAACTAACTACAAACTTTTAAATCCTATTGTAGAGAATCTTTTCCTGTTTTGATATGTAGATCCTAGTCATGTTCTTTCAATACCCAGGGTAATTTGATATGTGCGCTTTTTCACATGTGAACACAGTCTCTATTAAAACTTTTGAGAACTAAATTGACAGGCTGTAAATCCTTTGTATTTAGCTAAGACAGTAAGGAAAATTGTAGAAACATTCCATCTTTAAGATCACAAAATACACATACAGAATAGAAAAGGTAGTGCTTGTGTCTTGTTTTTCAGTGGTTATCCTTTTGTCTTCACGAAGACACTGCTTTGATTACTCTCTGCTCTAAAAAGCCAAAGATTTTGAAAGAAGAAATAGTTGGAAAGGTGTCAAGAAGAGGGTCCTGGGACAAAAGAGGAATTTGCCACTGGCGTGATAAATTGGGATGGGGCCACATGACTACATGCTTCCACCTATGTTTGGTTCTGCAGAATGCAATGAAATATATACTTCTATAAGCTAGTGTTTTTTATGAATTGCAGACATTCAAATCCCTTACCTACAGTCATACAAAGTAGTAGAAACAACTTACTCTGTGAGACAGAATATGTGGTGGTTAAAAGCTTTGTTAAATGTGCATATGTGGTGTCATTTTTCCTTGATATTGTTAAGTGTGTACTTAAGAGGCAACTCATGGTCCAGTCTCTGTGGGAAGTGGTACAGCCCAGTGTTGTTTTGTATAAAGACTTAAGTGTCAATTGCTTGATCTTCCTAGAGCTTTTGGAGATTAAACTTTGTAACTTTGTGAGCTATGTGTAGTTTCTGTCATGTAATTAAGCTGCCATCCGTATGTCTGCTGGCTGACTCAGTAGCAGAGCCCTTAGGTTTTTTTATAGCTAAGCCTTTCCATTGTTATGATGTGTGGGAGTTAAAATTGCTATTTATTGATATATATTATAACATTATTCTAGGTTCAAAATGTTAGAATATTAAAAGACATGAGTTAACTTGCAGTACTGATAAAGTTCCTGTTGAAACATAGTGTATCAAGAATTTGCTATTTTTCATCTCCAAAAAAGCCTACCTGTATCTTGTCAGCCTCTGGTTCAGCTTCAACAAAGTTACTGTTTCTTCGAGTGATAAAAAACATAAAGATTTCTGCCCATTGTTTTCAGTGCTGTATCCTGGCAGACGCTGATCTGATCTGTGTGTGCAAAAAGGTTCTCCAACACATTTCATAAGAGTTCTGGCTTCACTTGTTTGTTTTTTTTTGTTTTGTGTTTTGTTTTATTTTTGTTGGTTTTGTTTGTTTTTGTTTGGTTGGTTTTGTTTGGTTGGTTTTGTTTGTTTTTTACTTGTTTTGGGGTTCCATCCAACACAAAAACTGTTGAATTCAAGAATATGACTATTTCCAGCTTTGGCCCATGGTGTCTTTCATGGTGCAGACAGGTAATAGAAGGTTGTTTAGAAAAAGGCATCTTTTCTTTTTCTGCTTGCTGTACCTCCGTTAACAGTTAATGTGTGTCACATCCAACTATTTCTTTACATTAAATCTTCTATCACAAAGTTTCATATCTGTTAATATTACAAAGCTTGTTTAGTTCTTTTTCTTGTGCTATTTGGTTTACTCTTCAATGTTTTAGGATCATTTGATGAACAATCTTCCATTGTTACAGTTTACTGAGTTGAATTAGCATTCTTTACTCATAAAACTGGACTTTTGTTACTCATAAAAAATTGGGAAATTTTTAAATCATTACAATTTGTTTACAAATTTAATACAGGTATGTCTAAATTTACTATAGAATTTGAGGACTGAATTAAAAATTAAATACTTAAACCTGGCAACAGCATCAGCAAAGTTTGCAGTTGTGAGAAAGGTATTAGAGATGCCATCTTCTAAACTGAATTTTGCAGGAGCCCCAGACCATCAACGTACAATGTATTTTACTGGACAGTATCATCTGTCTAGGTAGGAAAATTAAGTCGTTTGATTTCTTAGCATAGATTGCCTTTGAACTACCTATGTGCAGCTCTAAAGCCCAGACCCAGCTCCTTCTCTCTGCAGACCTCTAGTCTGATTGATAAACAGGTAAAAACATACTCAAATAGTAGACTTTTTTCTTAATCCACATTACCACTCTCATCTATTCTCACGTGGAATTATTTCCATGTCAGTGAATAGTTAGAATTTTTCTCTTATTTTTTTTTTCAAACCTTGGCCCTGTGAAAAAGATGCACAGCACAATGCCAGGTAGCTATATAAAGTGTGTGTATTTAGTGTATCTAATCACCTTTGATTAAAACAGCAAGAATATGAATTTTATATTTTTCTTTATTTTTTTCTCTTTCTCTGTTTCTCCGTAGTCTCTCTACCTAGTTATTCTTAGCAGTCTGGCACTGGTCGGTCCATTTATTTTCCTTTGTTGTCCTTCTCTTTGGCAACAAATGCAGTGCTTTGACCTTTTATTCCTATTTCAGAGAAATCGTGTGTTTTCCCAGTCTTCTCTATACAAACATAAAGTTTAACTAGGAAATGTTTCTTGAAAAATAATGCATTCTGAATTTTTAGGAAAAATTAATATGGCTATTCAGTAATTTGGAAATGTGGAAGATAGGAGTTTTATTTAAGATCTTGGTTTTATTCAAAAAGTCTGGGAATTTGAAAATGAGTAGTTTTTTTCGTATGTTGGTCTTGGGATGTTCTGCTCAAGACACCTGAAAGGGATCTATTTGGTTTTGTGCAATGTTAAAAACTTTACTTATTGATATGTGATGTAAACTTCTTGATATCTCTACTAGAATTACTTGACAAAAATTAAAATCAGTAGTTTTACTATTTGAAAGAGATCTACTCTTAGGCTGTACACTGTTATACTGACAATATAAAACCATAATTTTGGAAATATTGTTTCAAATGTTAATTAAAACTTTCTTCCAGTTTTTTTCTGTTATATAAAGGACCTGACTGTAATATGCAAAATATGTCCATTGAACATTCAGATTTTGGATGTACAAGAATTCTTTCCAGATGTTAGTTCTGATTTGTGGTTCATTTTTATTTTTTCATCTCATTTGGACACATTTCAGAAGCAAAAGAAATTTTTAAAGATATGATATTATGATTTTCTGGAATTTCATGGTATTTTTTTTCTCCTTTCTGGAAATGCGTATGATTTAAAGTGAAAACATGGTATACAGTGTCTTGTAAACATTTAATACTGGAAGGTAATTATCAAAGAAAAAAAATACCAGTTGCCAATTAAAATTCCCTTTAACATTAAATTAAATTAATGGAATAGTAAAAGTGTTGAAATATACAGTATACAAGAAGTCTTTATCCTGAATTCATCTGTTGTAAATCAGTTACTTTAAGTGAAAATGGCAGCATGCAATAACAATAATCACAATTAATCTTAAATTTTTGGTTGACTTTCTGTATTTATGTAATAGCATTTTACCTTACTGGTATTGTGTGTTAATCTTTCTCTGTCCTTAACCAAAGTTATTGAGAAAATCAGAAAGTCTAATTTGATGAGGTCTGTCTTTCTTTGCCATAAGGACATATGACATAGAATGAACAAGAAAGCTGCCCAGTGTAAGTGTTACTTTCACATATTCTTTCTCCAGATTGCTATATGAAGCTGTACATAATATAAACACATATTCTTGTCTCTAGTTAGTCACATTATAGTTAATGACCATATGGTCATTATGGTATAAGATCTACTGTCTGTTGTATTTATATTCCTCAAGCATATTGTTCCTTCAACTTCACAGTGTGTTAAACTATTTCAAAGGGAAAAAAATCCTTTCCCTCTTGTTTCTGGTTGTCCTATCAAGTGTAACCTTGGACCCTTATAGAGCAATTAGACCAGCCTCTATCCCCTCCTTTGTAATGAGGTTTCTTGCATTTCTGAGTCTATAACCCTTTAGTCTTCCCTAATGGGACATCATTATTCTGAAAGAAACAATGTAAATGTAAATGAATATTCTCATTAACGAGTCACAGAGAAACCTTTAGTGGTAGCGCTGTGGTAATTCTGCTTGTTATTTCTCTGGTATTCCATGCAGATTTTTTTTTTATAATTCATTATTAGTATTCAAAATTACTTCTTCTTTAATTCTGCATGTCTTTCATAATCCGGTGTTCCAACTAGTTCAACCATGTCCTTGTTTTATTCTCCAGGAACCACCTGTGAAACGTTCAAGGTCTCTGTCCCCAAAGAGCTCTTTTAGAGAGTCAGAGGAGCTAAAGAAGCTTAAAATAGCTGAAAGGAAGATTGAAAACTTAGAGAAGACACTACAGCTAAAGGTGAACGTTGAAAAAATAAAAATAAAAAAGCCCTCTAGCTATAAGCTTGCATAGATAAATATATACCAAAATAAACAGACATTTTAAAAAAGCAAAATGTACATATCGTTATGGACTGGAAATGTGTTAGCATAAGAGAAAACTCTCCATTAGTTTACCTTTTTCTTTGCTGCTAGGAATCTTACGTTGGTACTTCTGCAGTCCTAAGAAAGTCTAATTGGAGCTGTCATCAATAATAAATGCTTGTTAAATACATTTTCAAAATTTATGTCTGAGAATATATTTTCTGAGAAATTTATATATTCATATGGAAACAAAGGAAATCAGAAAGTACAAAGACATTTTATTTTTATTTTTTTTTGTACAGTGAAGCCAATATCTTAAAATGCTAAAGTCAATTATCTGGGACAGATTTACCCCTTGTACACTTAGAAGTTATGACTCAGAAGTTGTTGGTCTAACAAATGCAGTAAAAAATATGCCAAAAGCAACCCGCCTCCCAACCCTTGGTAGAAAAGCTTAATTGAGCATGTATTACAACTTTGTATTTTGTCCCTGTTTTATGGATTTTTGCTGGTTTTGTTTTGTTAGGTTTTTTACTTCAAAAATAGTACTTTTTGAATGACCTCTTGGTTTCAAATTGCAGCGCAGAATGGAAAACCCCAAACCCCGAGTCATATTTTCTTTAATATTTACAGTTCATCTTCTCCCCTTCTCCTCTTCTCTCCCTCTCTCCCTCTCCCCCTCTTCCCCTCCTCTTTGCTTACTTAAGGACTTTGAAAGATGTTTTTAGTATGAGTATCATACAACAGAACTGGTTACATTGAATGAACAAGCTGTGGTAAATGTCATGTAAGTGAAAAATTTGGGAAGCCCTACAAACCATAGTCCTGTACTCCTGTCTCATGCAAAAAAACACTCATGGCAAGTCAATTTTAGACAAAATGTGAGTGGGAATTATATTTTAGCATAAATGCGGAAGTTCATCATCCTGTATACTTGAGAGAGTTTAATGTAGTGTCTTAACACATATAGAGTACATGTACTGGAGTGATGATTTAGACTTCAAATTCAGTCTTAGAGGCCAATTGCTCCTTGTTCCTGGCAGTCTGAAGATTAGTTTTGTTTTGTTTTTCTTTGTCTCTATTGAGAAAACCAAGTCATGTCGTACCAGCCCAGCCCAAGAACAGGCCTTTGGCAGGCCTCCTGTTTGTTACTTGCCAGACACAGATGCTACAGATTATTCTGGTACTGTGGACTACAGCTGCTCTGCCATTAGCAGCAAAGCTCACACATCAATGTTGTCTTAAAGGATAGGGTGTTCAATGTTTCTTTGTGTTTTATTCTAGCAAGAGGAGTGAGGAGAAGCACTCTGATTTTCTAAGCAGATATAGAAGAGAAAGGATTGTTATTCTCTCTGCATGACCTCATAACATAATTTTCACTATTCACCATACTGCCTTTGTAATTTCTTCTGTTTCATCTCAAAGCATAATTTAGGAATCTGTGAAGCTTTATTATGTTGCAAGTGTGGGATCTCTATTTATCACTGCTGTTAATCCATGAGGTCTTTTAGGGCTAGGTCTTATAACTCCCCTTGAAACTGAATATATGAACTCCTTGCATTTTCTCTAGGAAACCTACTTGGCTTCTTTTGCAGAATGCTTTAATTGATTGAAAGGAAGCTGTAGAGGTCCAGGTCAACATATTAAACACTATTGTAGCACTACATTCAGAATTCAATGAGGCTATTGCCAGCATGATAGTGAACTCAGCTGTCATAACATTAAAATCAGAATAGTTCTATTGGTATTGTATGATTTATTGATATTAGCCTCCTCTCAGGCACTGCTTTCAACAAAGTATAATGCATGTGATCAACGTTTTCAAAACTGGCACTTGCACTATTGCCTCCTCAAGCAAAATGTTGACTATTTGATTACTTGAAATATACTCGCTCAGAAAAATGTTTGTCCTACCAATAAATATACTGATGATGTATATCCTGAAGGTGAAATTGTAACTTTATCCATCAGTCTTTCTGAAAAATTGTTAACAATTTTTAAAAAAAAAAAAAAAGAAAAAAAAGAACAGCTTTTATTTATGGTGTTTTTTAGGAACAGGACTATTTGATGCCTCTGTCAGGATTACAAAGGAACAGAAAAGGGCAAGGTACTCTTTATCAATGATCTGGACTAGGGGATCAAGTGCACCTTCAGTAAGTTTGCAGATGACAGATGACACTAAGTTGGGTGGGAATGCTGATCTGCTTTGAGGGTAGGAAGGGTCTGCAGAGGGATCTGGACAGACTCGATTGAGGAACTGAGGCCAGTGAGATGAGGTTCAATAAGGCCAAGTGCTGGGTTTTGCATTTGGGTCACAACAACCCCATGCATTGATACAGGCTTGGGGGAAGCTGGAACGCTGCCTGGTAGAAAAGGACCTGGAGGTGTTGGTCAACAGCCAGAAGAGTAGCCGGCAGTGTGCCCAGATGGCCAAGAAGGCCTATGGTATCCTGGCTGGTACCAGGAATAGTGTGGCCAGCAGGACTAGGGCAGTGTCTGTCCCTTTGTACTTGGCAGTGGTGAGACTGCACCTCAAATATTGTGTTCGGTTTTGGGCCTCTCGCTAAAAGAAGGACATTGAGGTGCTGGAGTGTGACCAAAAAAGAGGCAACATAGTTGGTGAAGGGTCTGGAGAACAAGTCTTATGAGGAGCAACTGAGGTAACTGGGATTGTTTAGCCTGGAGAAAAGGAGGCTGAGTGGAGACCTTAACCTACCTGAAAGGAGGTTGTAGCAAGGTGGGTGTCAGTCTCTTCTCTGAAGCAGCAAGTGACAGGACATGAGGAAAGTTGTGCCAGGGGAGGTTTAGATTGCATATCCAGAAAAACTTCTTTACCAAACAGGTTGTCAGGCACTGGAACAGACTGCCTAGGGAAGTGATTGAGTCACCTTCCCTGGAGATATTTAAAAGACGTGTAGATGTAGTGCTTAGGGACATGGCTCAGTGGTGATCTTGGCAGTGGTAGGTTAATGGTTGGAGTCGGTGACCTTAAAGGTCTTTTCCAACCAAAACAATTCTATGATTCTGTGGTTGTTCTGTTGCATTTCTGACAATATATGGAAAACTGTATACATGACTGTAATTACTAAAAATCATAACGTAATTCAGTTAGAGAGAGATGGAACTAACAGATTATGGAAATTGCAGTGTAAATTTAAAGTTCTGCAGCACTAAATATTTCAATAAAAGAGGGAGATTAGGACAGTCAATTGTCTAATTTCTATTTCTGCAAGAGCAGAACAACTGATTAAGGAAGGGAATAACTGTAATGGAATGGATAATGGAACAGGTAAGCAATAATGAAAAGTGCAGATTCATAAATAGGAAGGACTGTATTCTACAATTGGTTGCATCTCTGAAAGGGCATTGACACTAATAAGCGTTTGAGGATTTATGCTGAAGACACTATTTTCTGGTACCTTACCAGATTTGATCACTTTTCACTAGCAATATCGAACATTCTCGAAACAATGATTTCATGAACTTCTCTTGAAAACCCAGCATCTGTGATTTGACTTATAAAAATTTCCTGTTGTAGTGTCAGGCAAAGCTTGGTTATAGTCTCTATGTCCTTTGTCATAAATTTATCCTGCCATTTCTGTGATTTTTTTTTTAATGTCATAGTATTTATATGAGCCACTCAAAACCAGTCAAAAGTACTTTTTAAGTGATTCTAAATTTATAAATATATCTGGTTTAGAGATTGTTTCAGAAAAAAATGAAACACCACCATTTTGAGAAAGTATTTAATGGTAAGGTCACTTCAGTACCTGCTTATATTCCTAAATCCACGTTCTGTGTTGCTTGAGTCACTTCCAGAAAACTTTTGGAAGTTTATATATATAGTAGCATCTAAAATTTTAGCTCATATCTTTCGCCTTTGTTTATGTGTCATAAAAACTGAGCTACATTTTAGGAGCCAAGTTCAGTCTAGGTACTTAGTAGTTAGCACCACTGTGGAAACCTTTGCCTTCTTTTTATACTGGGATTTAATTTTTATTGTTTGCAGCTCTGACTATTGGTCTACCTTATTTATTGACTAAGGCTGAAAAGCCCTCCTTGCTTATAAGCAGTAAATGCATACAAATAAAGTATTGTGATTTACTTGGAGATTAAGGAACATGTTCTGTTCCTTAATCAGAGCTCTCATTGAACTGGAAATTAAGCAATGAGGGCAGATTTTACTGTGGGATATTTTCTGGTGAATGGTAGAATTTGACTTGCTTTATACTGTGGAATGTAGTCTTCATAATGTTCATTTTTTTCAGAGCACCAGATTGTCACCTAGGAAAACCTTTTTTTAAACTTGCATGATGTTATCCTGTAATATAAATCAAATTGTATCTTAATTTTCATTAAAAAGAGAGTACATTTTTTCATATGGTTTTGAATATATAAAAGCTATTGCAAAATTTGTCTTTATTTCTTGTTTGCTACATAACAAGTACAAAGTCCGGGTATTACAGGTTTATATAAATTTACATAAATTAATATATGAGGAAGTCCTGAAGCCATTAAATTTTTTTTATATGGACTCCAGTGCTGCCAGTTTTTCCCTTGAAAATACATAAGTTACTTTTCCATGGGGAAAGAAAAAAAACCAGACAAAAGGATTTCAGAGGAAAAGCAGTGCCAACAGTCCTTATTCAGTCTATGTGTATTTAGATGCATTAGGCCAATGCATTCACTAGATGAAAACTGACATTTTGGTAGTAAATTTTTTAAAACTTCTCAGCAGAATTAAAAAAAAAAAGTAATTCTGCCAAATTAACAAAATTTGCCATAGTAGTAATAAGAAAAATGTGACCCCAGGGATTGTGATTTTTCTGTTTACATTTCTGAGGCTCTTAGTAGTTACTTATACAGAACTTTTGTTTCACGTGGTCTGTGTGAAAAAGTCTTTTACATTTTGCCCAATTCTAATTTTGTTTTTCTGATGGTATACAGACTCAAGAAACTGATGAGCTAAGAGCAGCCCATGAAAAACGCAAAGAGAGGCTGCAGATGTTACAGACCAACTACAGAGCACTAAAAGAGCAATTAAAGCAGTGGGAAGAGGGTGATAGCAGGTAAGTTACATAGCTCATTAAAAACATTTCCCTTACACAAGAAATCTGAACAGAAATATTACATAGGTATTCAAAATTGAATTTGATTTGAAGAAAGAAGCTGCTATGTGGTGATCAAGCCTTTATCCTTTGTTAAAGCAGCATACATGTCATACCCTATATATGAGAAAAACTACAGCTGAAACCAAGAATAAAATGTATTGAGCTGACACCTTGACTTATTTTATTTAAGATCTCATCATGAGCCTCAGCACTGGACAGAGGTCTGCTACGGCTGCTTATTTATGCTTGTCTAATTCCCCAGTCAATTAATCTCTTGACTGTGTATGTTTTTAATTTCTGTAATAGAGAAATTGCTCTGTATGTTTCAAATAGTTTTAAAAAATAATTTTATTTATTAAACAATATAGGAATAACAGCCTGACTAACATACAGTGCTTCAAACATCAACTGAAACTAATCCTAAAATCCCCTTCTTAATAGGGGGAAAAAAGAGTATGTGCATGAAAGGCAAGATGCTTTCACGTGTTAAATAAATATAAAATCAATTCTTTCTGAGCATTCTACAAAAATATTGTCATAGTATATCTTCATTAATGGAAAAAAGAAAGACTCAAAATTTACATCAAAATTCAAATAGCTAATATTCTGTGTAAAATATAATATCCTGCATATAATATAATATTATCCTGCATATAATATAATATTCTATATATAATTCTCTCTGAAATTCTATACAGAACTGTAGATGCAGAAATTATGCGTTTATGCAGAAACTCTTTTATTTTTTTCTAAGTCCTTAGCAGAGAGTTAGAATTCTTGGTAAACAGACATACTTGGAGGTATGAAGATATTTCTTATCAGTTCAGTTATCAGACACTGCTGAGGTACAGTTTTTTAGGTCCTATTTCAAGAAAGTAATTTGAGCAGGTCCTTGTGTCCTGGTGGCTTTAGTAGGACTTCAGCATGCACCTACAGTTTAGTAAACACATATGTGTTTTGTAATTAGAGCAATACTGACTAATCATGGCATAAACTTTGTAACTCTCTTTATCTGAAAAAAAAAAAGTCAGAGAAGTTGCTACAAAATTGGTGGCCGTTCAGGGAGCCCAGGGTGACATAAAGGGTCCTACTGTAAATGATAAACTGTCCCTCATATATAAGTAAAGCTTTGGCCTATCTGAGTAGATTTGCATTGCTTTGTAATAGTATGCAATTTCCTTAAGAATGGTTTATCTTTTAAGAAGAATAAAAGACATGTGTGGATGAAAATAATGGTTAGGAACAAATCTGCTACAGACATTGATAGTACAGCAAGATATTTTAAAAATACCAAACTGAAAATAACAAATATATTTGTTTAAATTATAATGAAAGGTTTCGTTTATTTAGGAATAACATGACTGATTTTATCTTCTAGCTTGCTGTTTTAAATTTGGTGCAAGCTGGAAATTACTGAGATCTGCTGGATGGTAGTTAATTTATACAATGAAATTATTTAAGTCTGTACTTAAAGCTAAGTCAGCTTTCATGGTCCACCAAGAGGCCAAGGCTGAAAAAACAGAAAAATCCAACATAGATAAAGACAGTAAAATCAAACTTGGTATATAGTGAAGCACTGAGTGTTCTGGTTCTGATAGTTACAAAAAAAAGGAAAAAAGAAAATGGAAAGAGAGACAAAAACAATTTCTGTTTCTGTTAAAAACAAATGACACCACCTTGTGTCCTGTCAGGAATGTGTTTAGGGAAGATAGATACTGGGGAAAGGTTAATATTAAATCTCTATTCTTTGATCTGATTTTAAAAAATCTATAATTAAGCTGAAAATTGCAGGTTTTTGGTCATTTTTGTCATCAGAACAAAACTGTATGAAGCCATCATACTAAAAGGTGTTTGTTTTTCCTTTCCAATATGCTTAAACAAAGGAAGGTAGCCAAGACACAAATAAAAAGTGTCTGTAAATGGTTGTACCTTACACTGTTATTTTGGTATCTCAGAAAGCTTTACGTCATGGATGTAGTGTAAATTGTGCATTAAGAAATCGGTATCATGTATTTATGTAGCAGTTCTGATCTTCTGTAAGTGGTGGAGGACCCCATTCTTTCCGATTCTTCATAGATTAGAATCTGTTATTGAGATGGTACCTGATGGAACCTAATCCACCTGTCATTGTCCATACAAGTTCCACTGACATACATGACTGCAAAGATAATGGGGTCCTTATGAGGTTACATTCTGTGAGAATTTAGTTCTATGCCCAGTAAGAAATTAAATTGCAGAGAGGTTTAAATTAATTTTATCAAGGATTTTTAATATACTTTTTATCTTTCGCATTATTAAAATACATAAAAATATTTTAACGAAAGAAAAACTGTGAAATATTTTCTTTTTCTGAGTTTCTAAATTCAGTATGCTTTTTTCCTGATACATCGTCTTATCCATATCTTCTTTCATTAGACAGTAGATCAATAGTTTGATTCAGGTTGGGCATTAGTGCGACTTCCAGGTCGGTTTGCGGGGGCATTAGGGCAGCTGGTGGCTCTCTCACCTTTTTGCAAGAGATTGTGTGATGGTTTCATGTTCTACTTTCTCATATCAGTATTGTTGACAAAATGAATGTAGGTGAGACTGCTCTGCCACGTATCAGCTGAGAGTCATGGTGCCATGTTAGCATGATTTCTGTCTGAAGCGGTGTAATTGAACTTTTCTGCGACGGTACACATAAGATTTCATGCCTCACAGAATATATGTATCATGCAAGATTTATATTCAGTATATACTGCAGTTTAAAATTTGTATTTTCTGAAAGCAAAGGTGCTTTTATTCTTGTGGTCCTGAAATATGTGGATATTTGTAAACAAACAACCTCTTTTGCTCATAAACAGGATTGAAAGTAGTAAAAGCAGATACCAGCATGCAGACCGCCGCCAGCTTTGTGAAGAGGATTCTGATACGGTGTGGAATGAACTGGCTTTTTTCAAAAGGGAACACAAAAAGCTGTTGATTGAAAAGTGAGTTAATTTCTTAAATTGTGTTTACATAAAGAAACATTCTTCTGTTTTTTTCTGAAGGTAGTGCCTTGCAGGCCATGTAAGAGGAATTCCTTGTAAAATTCCAAGATAAAACCATCTTCTACCAAAAGCAGAAAAGGAAAACATCAGCTCTTTTTTTTTTCTTTTTTTTCCCCCTCTTAAATCAGTGACAAGTTACAAGTTTGCTAGCACCAACAGAAACTGTATTCCATGATCTAGGGATTGTGTTAATTAATGTGGCTCTCATCTGTTGGAGGTGTCGCTCTTCATTAGCCTGTATTTTACACACTGCCTTGCTTCATTTTTGGAATGAGGTGGTGAGGGGATAACCTAGCCAGCCATCCTTGTTTGATCTCTGTGATACATACGCAATGCAGAATGCCTCAGCTCTCTTGGTTCCCTGCCCTGTCCTGCTAATCCCAGCTGAGCTCATTATGGTGTAGCCTTGCTGCTACTCCTGGAGCCAGAGCTGTCCAAGCTAATTACTGGTAGCAGCAGAGCTGCCTGTTAAGGGTCTGGTGTGGATCTGCTAACATGGTCCTTGGTAGTGACCTGCAAAAAGCACGAGGGATTTGCTCTCTTTCTTGCTCTGCACAGCCTGTCCTTTGGGTTTAGTGCTGATCCCTTCACACAGCTCTTTTAGCTGTAGTAAGTGTAAAACTTGGTGAAGGAAACTCTTACTTTAGAAAACATACAGTTTGCTGCTTTGATCTCATAATTCATAGGCTATTATACTCAGCCAGGCAAAGTAAGAAAATGTCCTTTTATACTAGACAAAAGGAAGTTAGTACAGTATAATTAGCCCTTTGCTGATATTTAACACTTTCTGTAAGTCAAGTTGATTTTTTTTTTTATTTAAGAATCAAGACATCATAGAAACTTTTATTCAGACTTTGTTTTTGTCAGCATTAAAGAAAATGTTTTCCCAATGGGTCACAATGTAAACCAATTTTGTGGAGATACCACGAAGGCTGCTATCACAGAATTTCAACAGTAGCAAATTGTTTTGTACTATGTAAGTCCTTGTGTTGCCTATAAGCTGCTTCAGCATATTACATACAGTATTGCCAGTAGCTGTGTTGCATGGGGTATTCTTATATCCACGTTACAATTGTGTGCCTGTTCTTATCACTTCATTGTCACATCTTTCTTTGCTATTTTGAAACTATCACAACATATTATGACATCTGCTTTTTTTGTATTTTTTGATTTTGATTTAAGAAAAAGCAGTTTCTTGCCTTGCCATGTGGTTACGGTTGTAGTTCACCTTCCGTCACTGATCAGCTCATGACATAGGCAACAGTAACTCAGGAGCAAGAACATAAACCTCTCCTTTTCACATGAAGCCAGGAAAGAGAGATTGCTTATGCATTGTGCACACCCTGAGGGATGGTGCAGTTGGGCTGTTTTTCTAGGTCTCCTGTGCAGTCACATTTATGGGAAACACTCTTATGCCTGGTATGTTGCAGGTCAGTGGCCTTGACTAGATTGTGGTAAAGTGTCATGAACAAATAGTGGAGCTTTTCAAAATACAGAATTTTTAAGTCAAAATGAGTTCTTAAAATTATGCATAGTACTTAGTAAGAATCCAGTGCACCAATGTGATCATTAAGGTGAATTACTTGTGTGGATTTAGGTGCTTTTTACTCCTTATGGGCAATGTAGCTTATTGTTAGTTGAAGGAAGGAATGAATACGTAACTCCTGTGTTTTTTATATGTTTTCAACATCTGACTCTAATAATGACTGTCTTTAATTTGTTAATGAAGTCAGCATTTCAAGACCTGACCTCATTTTCTTGACAAAGTCAATACTAAATTTAGTGTATTTTTTAGATATGTGGATAGGACTTCTTTATGTTGCAAGCTTTGTGGACAAAGGCCATGATCTACAGAGTTGTACCAGTTACTTACACGTGTGATTTTACAACCAGTGTAAGTAAATCAGGTTAGCCCATAGTTTTTGTGTATGCACTTAATTTCTTAGACCCTACTGGTTGTTAAGTTCAGTTGATTTAGAACATATATAAGCCAAATCTAGTGCAGCATTGCTTAAAGAAGAGCTTTTCTGTAGCAATTTTATTTTGGTGTGAGACTGTTTGTACTTTAAATATGTGTCACTTCCATCTGTGATTATGGCAGAGAATGAATGTTAGGAAAACAGGATTATTTGGTTTTGTTTGTTTATTTGTTTGACATGTAAGGAAGATTTTTCCTTCCCTCCCCCCCTCCTTTCCTCTCTCCCTCTCCCTCCCTTCTTTTCAGGGGTAGAACAATAATGTAAAATGTCTTGAACTTGCACATATATTGCTCTGAAAATAGATGGGTAATAAATAGAGTATAGGGTAAAACCAAGGAAAGCCTATTGATTCATGTCCCAGGCTCCAAAATAAAGTAACTACCAGTATTAGCACACTGTAAACATCTGTTTTTAATTCAGGAAAAACTGAAGTTGCTTGGGAAGTCACTTGTTCTGGTGGTGCTGAATTCCAAATCCTGTTGAAGCTGATGGAAAGACTTTGTGTCAGCCACTATTTTCTGTCAGTTACTTTCTTTTATAAAGCTTTCTTCTCATCACAGGCAAGGATTGCTTTGACTTGCATGTACGCTGTTAAAAGACTACACACCTTTCAAGTTGGACACTAAAACACAAACAAATACATAATTTAGGACCTAAACTTAAGCACCTCTTTCTAAAAATATATGAAGTTTTCTGTTTTCATGAAGTTCAGAATGTCAGAGTTATTTTTTTGAGAATGTTGATGCAGACTATGTGGCATTGTTACTTTTTATTAGTAAAGAATAGTATGTGCATGTCATATTACTTTGAAATTAATAATGAAATGTGCTTCAGAGCCATGGGCTGCATCCTCTCCATGATTAATGATGTATAAATTTGAGCCATTTGTGCGTATAAAAGAAAGTAACTCCATATTGTCACAATCCCATACTAGATTAGTAAAATATAATTATCAATAAACTATGATTATTCAATGTGTGTTCAATGCTTGTGTGTGTATTTCTCTTGAATTTCCCAACATCCCCTTGGAAAGAAGAGGATTTTTTTGCTATTAGTATGATTTGTCTTTATACTAAATGCATTACAGAGTAATTATTTTTTGACTTTATAGAAACCACTTTCAGTAATAGTTTTACCTGGCTTCTTCAATAAGCCTTTTACCAGCTATTTACTTTTTCATAAAGAATATCAGATTGAAATTCTTTAATGTTAAAACAAAACAAACAAAAAAGAGGTCCAAAATTTAAGTTAACTTTGAGATCTGAACCAGTAGCTGAGAAACTAGTCTTAAATTTTAAGGTCTCACAACTCATTGTCTTAAGAAATCCTATAGCAGCTACCAGCTAAATTTATGCCAAAATTGAAGAGTTACAAACAAAACCAAAAAAGATAGTTGAAATAAATTCCGTAAATACTCTTTGGAGTGTTTATTAATGCTAATGGCCATGTGAGAACAATTCCACATCTCTACTAGTTTGTCCCTTTTTTGTCTTCTCACGTGGGTCATTTTCCCTATGAAGTATGCAATACCTACATTATCCTACAGTCATTTCCTATTAACTACCATGTTATTGCAGGCTACAGAAGCACATACTGTATTGATTTTCGTGTTCTGTGTTAAGAAAAACATGGAATTTTATCACTTTTTCTCCCCCTTAAGCAAACAAAAAAACATAGTAGTATTCAAGCAGTAGTTAACACTTAACTGAGGAGGAGAGTGACCCATGCTTGTATAAATATATTTTTTGAGCTGCATGATACTGCAGAAAACTTGCAAGAGGAAGATCTAGTAACATAAAAAAATTGAAATTTCTTTTATTCAGCTATGCAACAGCAGTACAGATTCAGCACCTTGCAGCCACATAGAACTTCAATAAAAATAGGCATATAATTTTATAGATAGTTACATTATATATATAAATATAGTCTGTTGAAATTCAGGGTAAATATGTATGTAGCATGTCCAATTAAACTGGTACTTGATTTCAAGCTATCTAATTTACTTTGGCATTTTCATATCAAATTCTCATTTGATGGAGTATAGGGTTACCCGGTTCCTTTGGCCTTTATGTACAAGCTTTGGAAAGGTATAGTTGACTATATAAAAACTATTGTGAAAGCTTTACAATTTTGTATCTTTCATTCTGGACTACTTTGTCAAAGATTTATAATTGATACCAGCAACACTGAATTATTTGACACAGTACGTTCTTTGACATAATGACTTATGACATAATGTCTTGCCTTCACAGCTAATTGGAAATTGGTTGTGCTTATGGTATGGTCACATTGCTACTGATAAGAAGGAAGTGTTCATAAAGTGAAAGAGAGAGCCACATCATTCAAAGAACCTTTGGTAGTTATTCTGTCCTCTGAGTGCTTGGGTAGCTGTGAATGTCCTCCATGTAGGAAATGTGTTCTGGATCCTTGAAGTACGTGGAATCACTGCAAGTTCAGTAGCATACTTAGTCTGCTATAGTCTGCTATATATTTAATAAAGGTTTCTTATTAGCTTTGCTTTTTTAGGAGAACAAGACATTATGATTTCTGCTTTCCTTATTCTTTGTAGAGCAAAGCAACTGTTCTGTACTCTGTGTAGTGGTATCTCTCCAGCCAGTTGGCAGGAGCCTAACTTGGGACCAGGAACAGCATGTGATGCCTCTTGCCTTTTCTAGCTATCAGAAGGGTAAGGTGGAGGAAAGCCAAATTTACTGTTCTAGAATGGTGTCAGTAGGAAACACAAACTTAGGCTTCGTTAGTTCCTTTGCTTCTTGAATGTGTCTTTTTTTCTTTTTTTTTTTTTTTTCTTAGGGAACCTGGTAAAATAATGCAGGTTTGATCACAATGACAGTCTCTGGCTAAATCTGGTCATCAGGGACTTCCAGTTTTTAAACCTCCATTGCTGTGTGCAATGTCCAAATACCACAGTATTTTTTTTTCTTTATTTCACTTGACAGTTACATCGTGTACCAAATTAATTTGGAATAAAGTGCATTCACACTACATCAGTGTTAAAAAGTGTCATCTACAGAGGATAGCCCTTCTGACATATGTACCATCTCTGTAAAGTAATGTTTCTGTTCTTCAGTTTTAGGAGTACTGGCGCATAGCAAGCTTCTTACTACAAAATACTTATATCTAATAGCTCTTGTTTACTTTTTACTAAAATTAGTAATATACTACAAAGTCAAATATAGTTAAAATAATGATTTATATGTATTTCTTTAGATTTTGGATGAATGAAAGGATTGCTAAACCTAAATTACCACCTTTCATTCTACTGAAAATTAATAGAGCCTAGATTCTGCAGCTGGTCTTAGGGGGTTCTGAGACAGGTGCATACTCACTGACTGGACTGAATGTTGCTCAGTGGAAATGACAGCCAGGCTCAAGTGTGAGGACTTGAAACAGTGTAGTTGTTGACTGGGACTACTGCAAAGAATTTAAATTGTAAGGAAACAGCAGCATTAGTTGTATTACACGGTGCAATTTTTAAAAGACACTTTTAAGGGACCAAAGTCAGAACTGTAAATGCCACATGAAGTCATTTAGGACTTTTGAATAATTAACTTACGTGGCTCCTTTTTTGTGAAGAGAATTATTTTTTCTAGAAAGCTTCCAGTTGCATTTTCACAAGGCACTGTGTCAGCTAACTGAAACAAATAGGTTGTTGTTTTCCAGTGAGTTGTTTTCCAGTGAGAGTGATCTGTCAGGGTTGATGAGATTAATGATCTTTAATTGTTAAGCTTGTCTCTAGAACTTTTCTTACCTGTGTCCACCAGATCTTGTAATTTCCAGTGTCCTAGATAACAGACAAGTCTGGGGCCTTGCTTTGTTTTTTTGCAAATCAAATGTGTTGATGTTTTTCCTTTATTCTACCATCTTTAATCAGACTTTTCTTATCTGAAGGTAACATTATCAAATCTCTGTAAGCAGCCTGTAGTGCTTCAGTGCCTTCTTATACATGATGACACTGTGTCATACTGAAAACATGCAGTCATAAATGCTAAACATTCTTCCATAATACATAAACAGGGAAAGACAGAATTACAATTGCATTAATGATAAAATTTGTTTATTGGTAGTGACAAGAATAGCAGGGAGATGTTGGAGAAAGATAGGGACTCTAAGTTAGCTCCCCTTTGTATTGGTTGCATAGAAGTATTGGCTGCCTTGATGTAGAATCAAGGTGATTTCTGTACATTATCCAAGTGTTACAGAAATTAAATACCGTACTGTTGATAAGCACACTGCCTATGAGAGTGCTGTGTTTTTCTTTTCTCTATTGCCTAGACAAAAGCTCTACAGCATTTAGATGGAAACATCTAATTTATCAGCATATAAATATATATATATATATGGAAGTACTAAATATTCATAGTAAGAATCCTATGAACCTGCAATCTGTAACACCAAAGCTAGTAACATAAGCTGTCAGGCTGCTGTTTTAAGAGAGTTAATATAGTTAACAGAGTAGTTAATATAGTTTTCTCTTCAACACCTTCTATCAGTTCTTGGGAATCTGGTAAGGGCAGCACTGCTTGGTGTTTTCTGTCAACAGCTGAATTTAGTGTGCAATGCTGGTTTTCCATTTTCCTTGCATGGTACCGAAGGGAAATAGTAAATTTTCAAGTTTAGGTATATCTCAACTTTGCTAATAGCATATAGAACTCCAAGAACTGAATCTTACAAAGAAGTAGAGACATTAAGTTTCTTCAAAGACTGCAAATAATATTTTACAGTATTAATATTAAGCAATGTTTCTATATTCTTGCTCTATCTCTTGAACTCTATCCTAAAATGTACAGTTCTGGAATTCCAGAAACTCAGATGTCGAGCTAAGTGTACCTTTATTGTGGCCCATCTCTATCTTTGTGATGAACTACTTGGTTCTTTTTTGCTGCATGAGGCAGAATATGAATATACATACAAAAATTTAACGTATCTTAATGTTTTTTGATTTTTTTTAATTTGTAAAGAATTCAGAATGCATTAATGTAAGAAGTATTGCTGTATTTGCTTTTTTCAAGCGCAACCACATGAGAATAAGCATGGAATCTTCAAAATTTTCTTAAAACTCAAATATTTTGATGTAAGAAATACACCTAAAATGTAAGAAATCATTAAGAAATTGACTTGCATCCTTACTTTGCATTATTGGAAACCAGCTCCATACTAAAGCCAATAAGCAGTAATAGATACTTTGGTGTGTTGGTCACCCGACATTTAAATAAAGGTTAAAAGCACTGATGTGACAATAAAACTCTCTCAATATTCGTGCAATGGAGTACTCACCCCATGTGCTTCTCTAAGCTATGTTAATTACAGTGCTACCCCAGTCATGGCCCTTCAGGTTTAATCCTTTCTGAACTAACTGCAGGTAAGGACTGTTTATGAAATTGTTCTGATGGTCTTGTTATAAAGAAATTAAAAAATGCAATTTAAATTAAAAAGCATAAGTCACACAATGTAACATTTATTTATTTTTTAAACATAGATAAAATTTTAGGCATGGGTTTCTACCATCCTTTTGCAAGCTAAAGGTTATGCTGCATGTTGAAACTATTTTAGTCACTAGTCACTAGCACACCTTTGGTTTTTGAGTGCCTATTAATTTGAAATATATCTCAAAACTCATTTTTGACAACTACAATACTCTTCACTTTTCTGTTATGTGAACAGACATTGGATTATTGTGGGGGAAGTTGCTTTTATCCTTTTTTTCTCCTGAATGTGGGTTGTAAATCAGAGAGACTTTACTTAGCACCAACAGATATCGCTTCCTGCAATTTTCATCCATCCTATAAGTGACTGAATTGGGAAACAAGAAAGATAAAGACATATTTCTGGGAAGTGAATGGACAAAGTAAGATAGATGGTTCAATGACTGTGTATAGTAAAATATTCCATTTCCTTAGTTAATTAAGACTACAATTTTCTTTGTATAAACTGTAAGTTTACAATTTTCTTCCTGTAAAGGAATTCCAGTAAATCATTCTGAATAGTTTGAATGTTCACAAAATGTAAGTAATGCTAGTACTTTTTGCTTTACTCTTCTTTTGGCAGCACTATCCCCAGACATATGTAATGGTTTTTGCTCTCTTGCACAGTCTAGATCAAACACCTGCTCCCAGGTTTACTCTCACCTCCCAAGGCTGTCAGTTGACACATAAATATACAGACCCGTGAAAGGAGCATATTTTGCGCTTACTGCAGGCAAATGTTCTTGAATCATAATGCTGTAGGAACAAAGTGAAGAATTCCTGTCAGACTAGTATTTCACATGTAAAAGTTGGAAAAAGTTTCTGCCTAGTTTCATTCTCATGACTAAATAATTTTTGAGTTGTAGAAATTAAAAACAGTGTTTGAATTATGATGTATCAGACTCCTCATCCTAATTTACAACCTCTTCCTATATTTTCTGAATGGGTTTTTTACAAAAGTATGCATAATGTGCATGTGCTCTGGTTTTACAGAGTAGAATTTTTACCCTTTTGAAAACTCGTGAACGGAAAGTACAATTCAGTTTTGCTTACCTAGAAGACCTTTCTGTGTTGATCTGCTGTTTTTCTTTTCAAGCTCCTTTCTTTTCTGAGGGGAAGAAAACAAAGCTGTTTCTGCTGTCCCATTCTCCTTGCAAGGATTATTAGACTATTTGGCTTAAGCTTTGGATAAGAAAAAATTCCCTGGCACTACTTTGACCAGGTGTCTTTAAAACTACCTTATTTTGGTTACTGTAATAAGCAACACTACTGTCCCTTTTTAAGGACCCTGAGAAAAAGCATGCAGAGATTGCTTAGCAGTCTTTTTCTGTCTGATTTTCTTCTTAATTTGGCTTTTTGGTCTTTAATAATCTTGCATGTCTCTGGAGGAAAACATTTGAAAAGGCAATAGTTAACCTCTTAGACTCAGAGGAAGGCTTCCCTGCCTGCAGCAGCTCCTGGACTAGCCCCCTGATATCTGTCCACACCAGCAACAGTATGCATTAAGAGATGGTGGTTGGTTTGGCTAATTTCTGCAAAGAGGCATCCGGCTGCAGTTTTACAGCATGTAATCCTTGGGAAGGAGTCAGTTTCCTCAGTGGGTTATTCCTTCTTATGTATTCAGCTCTATTAGAAATGAGATTCTCTGCTTGGTTTTATTTTCCAGATAAAATTCCCGGGGACAAATGGAAAGAAAGTCTTATTGTTTGTTTGGATGTTTATTTTAGACTGCCATGAGCCTGCTCTCTTAATTCCTTTTATCTGTATGCAGAGGAGTGTGGGAGTCTCCTGCTGGCCCCTACCTGTGAATGCTGAAAGCTGCTGATGAGCCATGGCTGTTTCTGGGATGTGTATTACTCAGGAGACAGTGGTTTGCTAGAGGACTGACGAGTCCTCTGGCAATGAGTTAACCTAGGGTTGTCAACTCTTGAGAGAGGCAGCCCTTTAAACCGATAAGTGCAGAGAGAAAGTTTGTGCTGTAGTTCAGGCTATCTTGCTAAATTACCTTTTCTTTAATGCACTGAGGCTCAAGTGCGCCTGTGTACCTTAGATCTGGAGCTGTATGAGGGCTCCTGATGGTATCTTTAGAACTGCTGACAATTAAAAATGATGAGTACTAGGAAATTTTGTTCTAGCAAGAAGATATATTTTGCAGAAGCCCTGCTTATATGCAGATGGTATGAGCATTTCACCTATTCTAGTAACTTGATAAGTAAGCAACTGTTACAGAGAATTTCTTGCTGATGCCTAGCTATAATCTTAAAGAAATCAGGAATAATTCCTTTGGCAAAACTGATTCTATAGCACAATTTTTATTGTGCTTCTCTTCCTATATTCCAAATGGGTGAGTGTTACAAAAATAACTAAATAATGGAGGAGTAATCAACAATATTATATTGTCATAAAATAGAATTCAGAATATTGTATAATACTGGAAAGAGCAGATACTGTAATTGTGGATCAAGGTCAGTATCTTTAAAAATGTATGCAATACCAGCATGAACTATTAGCTGTATAGATTTGAACTCTGGATTTCTTACCATCCGTGTTTTAATATTATCAGGTGAAACTGTGGCAATAATATTTGAAGGTTAGAAATGAAGCATAGGTATATAAAACAGGATGCTTCGTGCTTTCCTGATCCTCTTGGTGCTTTTTATATATGTATGTTACAATCAAGAAGATTTACTTTCCCGAAGTCATTGATAATGAACAAAACACTTTGAGGTTGTTTTTGGGATGTGAAAACAAAGACTTGATTCTTCTTCTGACCTACCATATTAGACGATACTTGTAGGAAGTGCCAGAAGATTCAAATTTAGGGTGCTGATTCCTGTTACTTTGAGAACTTGATGGCTTCTCCTTGGCTAAGAAGGAGTTAGAAGTTGTTCTCTGACCATGTAATCTAGAGCATTGAAGACTGCTTCTGGACTGGACTGTTTCTTGACAACAGAGTAAATTTAAAAGTATTTTGGAGTAGGTTAGGTTGTCAGAAGCTCTCTTCAGGTTTTATATTTGTTTTGGAACCAGATAAGAAAATGCTTATCATTGAGAAAGAGTTACTGAAGAAATAGAGCCAAATTCTACCAGGTCTACTTAGAAGCAGCATAACTTCTCTATGCAGAAGGCTCAAGGCCATGAAGCAATTTCAAGTCTGCCTGAAGGTGAAAAGCAGTACACCAGTTTCTAGGCTTGGTGTGGCTTTAAGTCACTTTTTTCCTATCTGATCGGCAATCATTTGAACTTATATGTTGTATTTGAATATACAACATTTGACTATAAGTAAGTGCAAGGTGTTTTTTATGAAAGAAGTCATAAATTCTGGGTTTTTTTTTTCAGTCTGCTAATTTTATTGTTCTTTCAAGCACATTGCAAAACCAGTCTTTTTTTCCCCCCTTTTTAAAAAAATCTTCCTGAGCACAAACGTGTGTGTGGGAGCTGAATCCATAATGAAATAAGATTTTCAGTTCATCTAATGGATATAGGATTAGTCTATTTGTTCTTGAAATTAGAAATAGCAATCATGAAGTCACTTGTACTTATGATCTTAGACGATCTTTAAGGTCCCTTCCAACTCAAACCATTTTATGTTGCTATGCAAACTTCATTATCAGCAAATTTGATAGGATGTTACCGTAAATTTTCAGGGTACATTTTTCAGTTATACAGTATTCTTCAACACTCTAGAAACCTTGACTATAAACTAACCGTGACTGAAAAGATATTCCCAGTGTCATCAGAAAAGAGTAGTTTCCCATGTTTTGAAAACATTTTATACCTTTTCAGATGAAAAAAACGAAACCAAACTTCTTGAAATGAACCTGTGTAAAGAATGCATCTAGATACAGGCCAAGTGATAATTACAATTTCATCATTGCAAGCTATTAGAAGTGGCCAACCCTGTTAGCATTACCATTGCAGATATGAGTTTAGACTTTGAGTTTAATGAAACTTAATAAAGTTTAACTGAGAGGTTGCTTCTTTTTATCTACACTGCTGATAGGTATTTCTAGTAATGAATCTCCTTTGCCTAAGGTTATTCGTGTATATAGCTAGAAGATGTTCTATGCAAATTTTCAGAGGCAATTCTGAGCATTTTTTTATTGCTCTCAAAACACCTTGAAATATAGTTATATTCTACTTCTATTTTTATGTTTTATTTTTTTTTCATCAATTTATTAATGGTTAAGAGCTTTTTTAGAGAATTCTGAAGTTTCAACACCCTGCAAGGTTTCACCGACTCCACATATCAATATAAAAGACTGCGTATCACAGGATCACAGAGAATCACAGAATGTTAGGGGTTGGAAGGGATCTCGAAAGATCATCTAGTCTAACCCCCCTGCCAGAGCAGGACAACCTAGAGCAGGTCACACAGGAATGCACCCAGTTGGGTTTTGAATGTCTCCAGAGAAGGAGACTCCACAACCTCTCTGGGCAGCCTGTTCCAGTGCTCTGTCACTCTTACAGTGAAAAAGTTCTTCCTTATGTTCACCTGGCACCTCTTATGTTCCAACTTGCACCCGTTCCCCCTTGTTCTACCACTGGACATCACTGAGAAGAGCCTGTCTCCATCCTCCTGACACTCACCCTTTACATAGTTATAAACATTAATGAGGTCATTCCTCAGTCTCCTCTTCTCCAAGCTAAAGAGACCCAGCTCCCTCAGCCTTTCCTCATAAGGGAGATGTTCCACTCCCTTCATCATCTTTGTGGCTCTGCACTGGATTCTTTCAAGCAGTTCCCTGTCCTTCTTGAACTGTGGGGCCCAGAACTGGACACAATACTCCAGATGTGGCCTCACCAAGGCAGAATAGAGGGGGAGGAGAACCTCTCTCGACCTACTGACCNAGCCTATCAAGGTCACGTTGAATGGCAGCACAACCCTCTGGTGTGTCAGCCACCCCTCACAGCCTTGTGTCATCAGCAAACTTGCTGAGGGTACACTCTGTTTCCTCATCCAGGTCATTGATGAAAATATTGAATAGTATGGGTCCCAGTACCGACCCCTGAGGGACTCCACTAGTCACAGCTCTCTAACTGGATTCCATCCCATTGACTACAACTCTCTGACTTCTCCCTTTCAACCAATTCACAATCTACGTCACTACCTGATCCTCCAGACCACACTTCCTCAGTTTAGCTGTGAGGATGCTGTGGGAAACAGTGTGAAATGCCTTACTGAAATCAAGATAAGCCACACCTACTGCTCTACCATCATCTATCCACCTAGTTACCTCCTCATAAAAGGCTATTAGGTGGTTCAAACATGACTTCCCTTTGGTAAAACCATGTTGAGTGCTCCTCTTATCCTTGATGTCAATATAAAACCTGTCAGAATACTTCACAGTATTTGAGAAACATTTGCATAAAGGTCATGTGTAGTATCTCTATTGTTTTAAATTATATCCTAGGAACTTCCCTTTTCAGAAGGTAGAATGAATGCACAAGATGAACGTGACACAGACTCTTAAATGCAGTAGTAGTCTTTGTGTCAAGAGAAAAGGTATAAAGATGTGAATTTATCATGCACTAGAAATGATCAGTTTATACTCACACCCAGGTTTGTTTGTCGTTCCTCTTGACCTTCATATTTCCATGGTATTCAAATCCCATTTATGCTTGAATTATGGTTTGAAGGTCTATCTTCTCTGAGTCTTAGAGCAAACCCTTTTTCCAAAGAAAATTTTTTTGATTTCCTATTATGATTACCATAGACTTTCTTTTGAAATCTACATTGCTGTATGTATACAATTTAGAACTTTAATCACTTCTGTTTTCTAAGGTAGGTTTTCCCATAGGCCTTCTCTTGCCTTTTTTCTTTTTTTTTGTTTTTTTGTTCTGGTTCATCAACCTTAACTGCAGGACTGCAGAATTTCTACTTGTTCTTTCCTTACTTGTTTGTTTCCTTTTTTCTTTTGCTGATGCTGCATATGGTTAGCTTAGCATCACTTTGGTGCCTACATACATCATATTCCTTCTTTAGTTCAGGGGTATCATCTCTAATTGAGCTTCAATTTCTAGCTCTTCGCTGTACAAATGGAGCTTAATATCTATTTCTTGTAAAATCCTTAATAGAAGGTTGAGGTTTTTAAATTGTGTAATAGCTATAATAGTGAGATTGTGTTTATAAGATGCTGACTGAAATAACACACAAACTTAAATACAGTGATAGAATTTTAAAATTTCAATTTTAAAAAGGCAGAAAATCAGTTTTCCTTGAAAAATGTTGACTTATAAAATTCATACGCTATATATTTTATTTGCTTGCTGAAGGAAAAACATACATACTATGAAAAAGAGAACTAGAAAGCCCTCTGATTGTCAACTGATATATTGTCATTAGGAAATCTGTAAAAGAATAAACTAAAAACATCCTCCGTATTCTATGTTACTAATTTACAAAGCAGGCAATTAGCTGTTTCCAAATTTTTGTAGATGTGTTCTTGTCTTGCAGTTCCTAACTGTAATCATTGCTATATTTCCCTACTGGGATAAGAGTTGTGCTCAAATACTTGTGCCAGTCAGTATTATAATCTCAAACAAAAAAGATAATCTAATCCATAATGTAAAATTAATAGTTTCTTTCACTTTGTATAGTAACTACTAGATTTATCAGGAAAAAATTATTTTATATCAGATACAAAAAGTTCAAAATATTGTTATTTTTTCTCTTCTTTTTAAGTCAAACTTGTAGTTGTATGTAAACATTGTAAAACATGAAATTTGTGGAGCAGTACTAAAAAAATTGCTAGAAGCACGGTTAAATGGAGATTAACATAAGGCATCTAAAATATATATAATCATCAAAATTGCCTACTCCTGAAACATCTTCAGCTCCCAGTGTTTCTGCTGTTGAAAGATGGAGGAGGCAAGTACTCATGTTCAAAGATTTATTTTCAATATCCATGCCTCAAGACTAGAGTCAGCTAGAAACACTTCATACAGAAATTACCTTTCTACTATAGAAATATCTTCAAAGATTCCATCTCTCAGCTTCCGTTTGTGTCTCAGATTTTTTCAGAGTATATAAACACAATGCCCTTTGCTTAGCACTTGCCAAGTCAAACACTAGTTTTTCAATGCACAAAGAAATCCCCTTTCAGTTAGGATCAAAACCCGGTGCATTTCTTCTTTCCTTTGTTTGATGTATTAACTGAAACTGAACAATGCAAAAACCAATGCAGTAAATCCAGTGAGCTTATGCTTAAGATAATTACAGCAAATATTAGCTTCACCAGCTAAAATAGTGTTGGAAGCTCTTATTCACAGTATCTGAACTTGGAGACTGCTGTTCTGACTCTAGTTCCAGTAGGTTAGTATTCTGCATTACCACACATAGAGCTTATTTTTGGTCTTTTGATTTGAATCATTGCAGAGGCAATCCTTCTTTCACCCGCAGTGAGGGAAGCATCTCATGTCACTAGAATCCATGCAACTAGAATCCTGGATCACAGGTCTGTCCAGATACCTAATCTGCTTCATAAAATTTGAACATAGATCATTTAAAAGGCTGGTGAGGCAAATGTAGTCTGCTAAAGGCAATCCCCCTTTTGGGGATAAAACACACACAGATGTTTATCTTCAGACCCACTTGAGATTTTTTTTGGAGGGGAGTGAAAAGTTTCATAAAGGTAGATCGGTTATGACCTGTTAGGTTGACACATCTGTATGATGGGACACTTATGGATATAATGGTGTAAATAAAAGACTGAAAAGCAAATACCTCCCCCCATCCCTGCTTTTTGCTACTATGTTCTTTCAAGTTGAATAATTTCTTTGTGTTGCACTATATTCCAACAGTCTTCTGCAACTTCTTCAGTTACCTTGAATTTTTCAAAGTCCCTTCTTGCTCCATAGAAAGTTCTTACTTGACCTTTCTTTGATGCTTCTTCCAACTGATCATGTTCACTTGTTCTTGGGAAAAGTAGCAATCATACAGTCTTCATACAGTTAAATACTCAGAAATTGCTAAATGCTGACTGTGCTGGCCTTGAGAGGCCCAGTCTTTTCATTCAAAACTTAACAAGTTTGTGAACCAAAGATTGTCAGGCTTCAGAGATTAGAAAAAAATGAAAGAAACCAAGAAACCAACTAACTAATTAGGATAGGGTGAGAGTAATGGGTTCAGAAAGAAAAGCTATACCTGCATAAGCTTCCCCCCCCCAAAAAAAAAAGAATACTCAGGAAGCAGCTAGCAGTCTTCCCAGTGGAATGCAATTTATTCAGTTTGTTTCAATATGACATATATGATTATCTACATATTAGATATGTTTTGTATGTGCTGTTGCAAAGAGCATCAGTCTTGGGAAAGGAGAATATCCTGTTTGCAAGGAGGAAACTGAGACCATGAATGAGATGGGATCTGTTGTCTAGCTGATGTGACAACATCCTCTTGCACCAAGAATGCTCCTTCAGTAAAAGGACTCTTTTTAAGGGTAGTAGGAAGTGGATGTTGGTAGTGGGAGGTCACAAAAGACAAGGAAAGCTGATTTTAAATATTGTCAACAGTAGTTGACTGGCATATTAAGCAACAGAATGAGGAAGTAATTTGTAAGTGCTTCTGTCCTAGAAGCCCAAAAAATAAGATGTGGAGCTAGTCTGCTTGGCATCAGATGACAGTCCTGACGCACTAGACGTCTTAATGACCTGGAGGAAGAAGCGTTATCTGTGGTGTACAGTGTTTCCTGTGTACTAGCTTCACAGGAATAACAGAATAGGATTACCTGGTGAGAGAGTGGCACTGTATTGAAAAGGATTATTTAAGTGTAGTATCAGACAGGTATTACAGAAAAAGGGTGAACTCTGTAATGCTTTTGTATAGAAGTCCTATATCTTAGTAATAAATAAGTAGCGGTGAGATTGTATTAGTGATCTTTTCATCAAGATGCTGACAGTGATACAGAAATGCGTAGCAAGGTTTGATGAGTTGTGAAGGACGGGCTGTAATCATGGAAGGTTTCAACTATCCACATAGAGGCTGCATCATTATCTTACCAAGACAAGATGTAGAGACACAAATTTTATATGGGTAAGTAACTTCTCTAGAACAATCAGTCTTAGAAAACAAAAGGAAAAATACTGTCTGGATTTTATTTTGAGTGGTGTACAGAACTGAATTCAGAAAGCATTAGAGAGAAAGCCTCTCTGTAATAGTTACCTCAATGCAATGAGTAGCACATAGTTGTGTAGCTTGGAAGAACTCTGGAAGCTGTCTTGTCCAACCTGCTGCTCAAAGCAGTGGCAGCTTGGAAAGGTTGCTTTCGATCTTGTCAGGTTTTGACAAAGAATGGAGGAGATGGCCACCTCATCTAGTTTTCAATTCACATCTCAACTCTGGCAGTAGGGAGGTGGGAGACCATCTCAATTGCCTTGTCAAATTCAAGGTATACACGATTGCCTGCTCTCCCTTTCTTCTTACAGCCTGTCATCTCTGTACAGAGGCAATCAGGTTTGTAAAGCAAAATTTTGCCTTGCAACTTCTTGTCCATTAGGTTGGCTGGACACGATTTCCAGGATGATTTGCTCAGTAACTTTCCTAGGAAAAGGAGTGAGGCCTGTATTTCCCCACATCACATCGTTTATGAGGATGGGTTTATTTGATACTTGCCCCTGTTTTTTTGTGTTTTTGTTTTTGGTTTTTTTTACATTTCAATAGCAGCAGAAGAGAGTAGGAGATATTCTCTTTCCAGAAAAGGAACCACGTAAAAATAAAAATAAAGCAACTAGTCAAAAAAACGCCAACCCCTGAAACACTAGAACAAGCAGTACAGAAAGCCTGTGAACAGTTGTAGACTGTTAAGAAAGCTACTGTAGCTGACACTCAGCTGAAATATGTGCTACAATTTAAAAAATGAAAGTAGGAAAACCAAAACCAACCCCCACCCCAAAGTAGTCTTAAAATGCAATCTGTAAAGACTCAGTGAGGAGGTTTTTGTGGCCCTTGCAGGAAGAATGTCAGCATTTCAAACTTAAGCTTGCACTGGTTGAGAACAGATATGCCAATGGCAGGACAAATGCAAGTGGAAAGTTGAGAAGGCTGAAAAGGCTTTTGAAGGGTGGTTTTAAAGATGCTTAAGCTAAGATAGTAAAATTTTGCTTAAATGAAGTGAAAAATAAGCCGGTTAGGAAATTTGTAGGTTTCTTTAATGATAACAGTGTAAAAGAATTTACACTGGGTTTACAAGGCCATAAAAGAATAGCTCAGTGAATCATTGCATTGTTCGTCCAGGCTGAAGATGCTAAGAAGAGGCCAACACCTCATGTATTCTTTGTAGCGGATAGATCAAAGGTGTTAGATATGTTTGAAGTAACTGTACAACTACTATGAGGTCAAGTAGATAAGTTATTTGTTAATATCTTGATGTTAATATCTTCACACCCCAAGGAGTGTGAAGAAACTGAACTATGAAATTACTGAACTGTAACCTCATTGTAAATAGCCACTGTGCCAGTTAACTGGCAAGTTGCCACTGTAACTCCCATCTACAAAATGGGCTCCAGAGGGAGCCTGACTGCTTTCATACTTGGGAAGATTGCAGTCTGCCTTTAGGAAAAAGAGGAGAAAAAAAAACAGACTCAAAACGGAGACAGAGAGAGATCACTGAGCACAGATCAATATGGTTTTGTTTGGGATGCATCAGTGTGGCTACTGTAAAGGGAAATCCTGCTTCATTACATTAACCTGGTGGAATTGCAGAAGGGGACAGTAACCATGTGGATAAAATCTGATCTGTTTTCCAATTGCCTTTGACAAGACTCCACATGAAAGATTATAAAGAACTTCCATTCCTGCAGGATTGGAGGAAAGGTCCTTTCAGCAACAGGAAACCTGTTAAAGCAGGGGAAACAAAGGCTAGTGCTTACATGCTGCTTTCAGAATGGAAAATTTTCTTCTGAGTAGCATCTGCTTTTGCCTCTGCTGAACACAGAGCACTGGTGATGGATGGACCCAGTGCTGGTCTAACCCAGCTGGGCATTTCTAGTATTCATGGAAGCCAGTCCTTCACTTGTATGGGTTGAATCTTCTATTACACATTGTAATTTCTTGTGTAGGCTTGCCTGAAATATTTACAGCTTAGATGTATCATAACTTCAGTTGGAGACAATTTCACAGGCAAATGAATTTATTTGGAGGTGCTTCAGATATTCAACTACAAACCTTCCCCTTTAATTATTTCATATCATTTATTCACTTCTGCATGTCTTTCATCACCTGAAAAACACCCCAAAACTTTATGCAGAAGTTAACTTTTTTAAAAACTCCTATACAATTATCATTGTATGCTTGTCACTTAGGGTGTAGGGAAGCAGTGTGTGTATATATACATATATATGTGTGTGTGTGAAAATATGCGTTCTTTCAAACAATGTTTTTGAAGTTGAAAAATAACATGATCAGAAGATAGAGGTTCAGGCAGGAAGGATTCTAAAATATCCTTAATTCACTCCTTTATATTCATATAATATTGAATATGTGATTATGTAATTACTTAAATCTAATTACATAAACAGAGAATTTTTTTTTCAAGAAAGCATTTTGCCATTCAGTGCAAAAAGTGAACATGTTATGATGAATTAGGACAGTGTGGAGGTAAAGGCCACTGTAGTCTGTGTTACAGAAACTGGTGGTAACTGAGACATGGAGAATTAAATGAGCACTGAAAGCGGACCTGTGTAGGCACCTGAGTGATCCTGAAAATATCTGGATTCTTATATGTCATGCAAGCAAATTACTTTTACTTTTCATGTTTCTCATTTTCTTTGTACTTCATGTGGGACTGTGGGATGTGATTGCGATGTTTAGAGTTACAGCTGAGTCAGAGATGCATTAGACATATAATCTACTTCAAAATACTGTGTATACTGAAAGAGAATTTTTTTACACCCTTTACTTAAGTTAGCAGATATTTTGACCTGATTTTCCTTGTGCCTTATCTCAGAGTGATTTTATAAAGCATAAATTTCCTGTGAAGAAGTTAGACGCTGCTGTTCAGAGTCCAGTAGAAAAGGCTGTGAGGAAATTAGCAATCTAACCTTCAGAAAAGAGCTAGAATAATGTGTATATGTATGGCATATGAGGTTATATTTTAAGCAAAATCTGCATATTAAATGACTGCCCTCTGTTCTGGGTACTGTTAGGATCCTAGGTGAAAACAGGTGGGGAACTTACTGCTAAAATAATGCACAACTATATAATTAAACATTGTGTCAGAAAACACAAGTATGAGTGAACCATTTAAATTAATGTCTTTCATTTTAGCATTTCCTAATTTGTCTTTGAAACTTTTGCATTGGTATCTTGGCAACTTTATTTGTGTGTAATTTTAATTAGAAAAACCCTAGTTATTCATATATTTTGTTGTACAGACCTTAGCTAGTTGATATTACAGAATAAACTATAGTAGTAATATAGTAGTAGATATGGGATGGAAAAGGGCTGCAGAGATTTTATTAATAAGATATATCTGCACAAGGCTGGCTGGTCGTTTCTCCCTTCTTAAGTTTCCACATCTTAACAATCTGCTTTTCATCTCAGACATTTTCTTACCTAAAAAGGACCGGCTGAAACTTCTTAGTGTATGTTACGACTGACATTATATCTGAATTTTGCAAATTCAGATTTATAAACTTTAATCAGCTGTTGTTCAAATGACTCTTTATGTTTGAAGTATGCTGAATGTTATCAAGTTAGAACTAATTCTTGGGTGTTGGCAACTATTTCCCCAGTGGTATATTGATGCAGTTTTGGTTTAGTTTTTTTAATGGTTTTAGTGGTGCCTATGTGATTGTTCTGTGGTTATTTTTTATTTCTTCTTTTGTAGACTGAATCTTGAAGAAGAATTGGATCAGATGAAAGTACATCAATCTGTGGGTAAGTTCACATACAGGATTTTAACTATGTTTACAACAAAAAAGGGAAAGTATAGGATTTTATATGTGTGTATGTAGTCTATTAGAAATATTAATTTTAAGGTTGTTTCCAAAGTTTAATTTCTTCTTCTTGAATGTGTATTTTGTAAGCATAAGGCCATACATATTCTTATTTCAAAGTATGTTTACCCTTAAGTTTTTGACATGCCTATTGAATCAATGACAATTTTTACATATAGATATACACTAATATATGTTTGCAACTTATGTGTATAAATTAGATATAAAATTAATTATTTTCTGTTTAATATGTGTAAAATCTAAGATGTGTATATGTTTATGAAACTTTCTCCAGAGTCTGAAATGGTTTTACAGTATTGAAATACAGTGATACAGAAACTCCGTGCTCATTTAAACTTCCTTTTTAATACACAAATAACGTGAATTTGAGAGGAAAATAAAATGGTGAAACTCTTATAAGAATTTAATATTAATAGCTTCTATTTTATCTTTACCATCTTTATAGCAGTTGATGGTTCTGTGAAGATGGGTCTGTGTCAGTCAGATAGACAATATATTGTTACTTTGTTACATTGTTACATTGTTACATTGAACCATCGCTTCTCTGATTCTATGTATTATTTGCTGTTCATGAATGGTCTAAGACAAGAATTCGTGAGTGGATAGTTGCAATTCAGCTGGGTTTCACATCTGTGGTGAATACTTTATGCACAGTATTGTGCAAAGGAAGGGCATAGGAGACTTGGAGAAGTACTCTGCATGTTCTTAACAATAAAGCTGTACCATTCTTTATCTCAATTTTCTGCTGTTGGATGTTTTCCTTTTTTTTGTGATAATGTTGGCCACTTGAATAAAAAAATAAAGTGGATTTTTTTCCCCCTTATTTTAAATTTGGTTTATAGTATCTATAAAACTAAGTAGAAATATCCAGCTGCTGAAGGTTGAGTTACTATTTTCTTTTGTTTTACTTCTTGTGTTACTTTCATAGCCCCAGACAGAGCTGAAGGGAACTAGTGAAGGTTTCAAATACTGACTTTAAAAATCACTTATTGTTTTTTTGCCAATTTAGTCAGTCTTTACGCAGAGAGAAGTGGAAAGGCAACCAGCAGTGAGAAGGAGTTGAGGGCCTGCTGAGCAATAACCATGCATTTCCAAAAAACAGTCAGATCCCTGAAACTGCCGGTTCTTGACATGCTTAGTGCTTTAACAATTAGTCTTTTATTCCTTCTTTTTTCATTATCTTTTTCGAGTAAAACATACCCTCTCTCAAAAGTATGTAGATAGATACTTCTAGTTTGGTTACTGATAGGATGAATACTTGTTGTTACATTGGGACTGAGAAAAAGGGTTAAACTACTATTGAAGTATGTTAGGCATTGTTTTTTTTACCTTTTCCAGTATTTGTTGTTATAGGTAACATTTAGATGTATAGGAAATTTTTTATAAGGTACAAAGTCAAGTCCAAAGATGTGTATTAAGGAGCATTTTTGTTAGCACATATGACTGAGCTGACTACAGCCATTTCCAAACTTCTACCAATTAAAGTATAAAACAATAGTGTTTATAAACAGTAATTTCCTTTTGGCTCCCCTTGCAAATCCTAGGTTATTGCAGTGTGGTAGACAATTTTATCAATTGATTGACATTTTCTAGAAGACCACACCATAACAAGAGAAGCCAGATGGCCATCTTTGAGCACAAATGAGTGTATGCGAGCAATCCTTGGTCATGCGCTGAGAACGTGCATATGCTCTCTGCCCTAGGATGGGTATTAAACGCATTCCTTTTCCCACATAAAAATACGACTTCAGGTCTGTTAACTGTAATTTGCTGAGTCCAAACTTGATACAGTCTAAACACACATTGTTCACAGTCTTAGTTTCTTTTCTAAAAGGAAACCTGACATGAATTTACTTAGCTTATCAATGATGTTGGAATTCACTTTCACTTTAGCAGGTACCTGTTTCCATCTGGCATGCTAATTTCAAGGGAAAAATTCTGAAAAATGTGCCTGAACTTCCTTGTATTAGCAAAGGTAGGGTCTATCCTCTTACTTGATTAGGTATCATTTCCTTGTCGTAAGAAAGCACTGGGTAGCTTTGTTTCTCTTCCATATCGTTTTTGAAGCCCCACTGGTCAAAGATGAAGGTCGGGGAAAAGGAAACTCTGCTCCTACCATTCCCATTTTCCTTCCGTTTTGACTCAGTTGTCAAGGTGTCTCTTTCACCATTGCCAATTATTTTCCAGCAGTCATCAAACCCAGATTCACTGCTCATGCCATTTGTGTCGTTATTTGTGTATGAGTGTAAAGAATATGTTGGTGGGTACTGATGCCTTTTCCTCCAAAAGCAGGAAAGTGGGTCCATCTAATCCTATTCAGAAAAATAGCAGGTGCTGTATTAAAAGAAGGTAAACTGTTGGCCTGCTGTTTCTTCAAGGAGACAGTTTGAAGGCTTCTTTCATTATGAAACTTCTTCTACTGTGTCCCCAGCTCATGTGTGAGAATGGCATTCCCCTCTTCTGGTCCTTACAGTGGCTTTCTTACCAGCTGTTTCAGACTTAGCACATCATTGGGAGCATGGGTGGCTACTACTGCAGTGACACAGTGGCTTCCTGCACCACAGCACCTCCTGTCTGTCAGGGGCATCCTTCACCTTGTGCATACCAGAGACAAAGATCTCGTTCTTTTGGTGTTTCTCATAGGTAATCTAGGAGTGACTAATACACAGCTCTGAGTTTTTTTGAAACATATGTTTTTCTCTGTCTAAGAAGGCTTTCTGCAAATACTATTAGTGAGCTGTAGTATCATAATTAAAGTGCCATTATGGCAGCAGTGTTGAACTAACTCATCATCAGATTTGGTGACTATTAATTAGGAATTAAGTGTTACATTCTAAAGCTAGCAGTTAACTATGTTTTCTCAGTGGGACATAAGTATACTTCTATAAGACCACAGTAATTTGATGACTGAAGATAGTGAGGCTTATGACTTGTGGGCCTATTCCTTGAAGGAGAACTTGGTTTTTTTCATGTAGAGTATGATGGGACTGTATGTCTTGCTGAATAGGCTGATATGATGAATCTTTCTGACAGAATCTAACTGACAGACAGTGATAAGCAATGCTGTTTCCTTGTCTCCCTAACCAATTCCTGTGAACAATTACATAACAATTAGAAGGGAGGAGGAGAGAAGGGGACTGAATAGGCCATTTATTTTCTGCTCAATAGAAAGGGTTATGCATCAGTGACCTTTGGCTTTTCTTTAATTTATGTTGCTTGTGACTTCTGTGATAATACTGAACATGTATAGGTTTTTCTATTTTGCAGTAGTACTCTTTATTCTTTGCATATAATGTTTATTTATAGATAGAGTTTTAAATTGTATTTTAATACATCCACATAATAAACTTAATACCTTATGTGCTTTGATCAGTTTCTTTGACTATGGGAAATCATTTCTCTTTTCAGGGGAGTACAGTAAATGCTGATATAAAAGCTACAGCAGACATTCAAATGAGTGAATATTTAGAAAAAGATGAAAAGCATGTTCATATTATCTTTGTGTGTTACTTAAAGAATGTTGTAAATGTATGCAGTACCACTGTGCTGGGGGACTGTAGTCTGAAATAACATGGGAACTAACATATTAATATCAAGGTAAAGGTACATATTCCCCAGATGCATAGTTTTACCTTTTTCAGCTTTTATTATCTTTAGAATAGTGTTCCATTTATTTCATGAATACAGAAGTATTAATTGGCCATGACATGTTCCAAAGACAAAAGAAAGGTCTAATTCACTCTAACAAACTTGTTAGTCACTGTTTATATCAAGAGGATTATGAATCTATAGAGAGTAACGCTGTTTTCTTCTACACTTGCTTTGTTTATAAATCAAAAGTTTTTAAGTGACCTGCAATGTCTGCTTGTAGTTTGAAATGATACTTCTAAAGAAGACCTTCACCATGTAGCACAGATATTTATCCTGTAAGATTAATTCTTTAAGTTAATTTGGGGGGAAGAAAGGCAAGAAAATAAATGTGAACACAGTGGTGTTTTTACAGTGTTAAGATTTTTTGTTCTTTAACATAATATTTCATGTTCTAAGAAAAAAATCCTTCTAAGGATTTCTCATTTCGTTTGTGTTCATTTGTGTGAGCAGTGGGCAATTTGTGAATCCTAAGCTCTTAGTTGAAATCTAAATGCAATGTATTTTACTTCTGATTTACCTTGCGTGTTAGTACTTCTAAACTTTTTTTCATCATTCTTCTCTGTGAATAGAACTAATTTTTAATTTCTCTGTTTTTGTGGGATTTTTAGTAGAAAATCCCATTTTTAGTAGACCTAAAGTGCAGAGCTGTCTCTGAGAGCAATGCTTAGAGTCATGTTCACTCTCATTAGTAGTATCAATTTCTAATTGTTATGAATTCAGAGTATTACAATGGAATGATTTGTGTGATTTATCTGGTGAAGTACATGATCTTTCACTTAACTGAAAAAGGGTTTAAAGTTTTCATCCATCCTAATTCTGTTACTGTTTGCTTTGTTCACCAATCACTCTGATCCTCCTAGCAGGGGACAAGACCTAGAGAACAAAACTAGTAGTGACTGTGTAGATAAAAAGGCAATGAATTCTGCTTTTAAGGCATAGAGGGAATAGTCTATAAAAGAATAAAATTCCGAATGAAAGTACAGCATCTTTAACCTGCAGATCTATTGTACCTTTGAAAAGCTTGTACTCTGAAAAAAAAAAACATACTGTGGTGCTACAAAGATTGATAATTATGTGGCAGAACACTTTGAAAAGAGGTCACTCTTTAGAAACTGACCAAAAGGCTTGCCAAGAAAATAGACCACATTATAAATAATTGCAGAAGAATGCATTTCTTTAGATTGTCTAGGTATTGTTTTAGTGAGGTACGAGGTGTTACAATGTAATTTATTTATTCTCTGATAGACATATTATTTATTTTCCGATAGAGCCACTTTTTAAACTTAGTGAAGATGGTGAGGTCAAGAACAGTACTCCAAAGAACAATATGAAAGAAGTTGCACATCAGACATTACAGAAGGTAAGATACCAACCCCAGCAAACAGATCTAAATTTTAAGGTAAGAATCATATATATGTATGTATATATATATATGTCATTACTCATGAATTTAGGTCATGGTTTTCCTTTCCTAATTCAAAAATACGGATTTCCCAAATTGTGTCAGAAATGAATTCTAGTGAAGCTGTGAATGTGTCATGTGAAATAAACATGGTTAATGTCAGAGAAAATGAAAAGAATGTTTAGAGGTATAATGTTAAAAATGAAAAAAATATCTGAATTGAAAGTAACATATGCTTAGTGTTTTACCACTTTTAAGTTCAGAAACCTTAATTTCTTTTGCTGAGTATTTAACTTTATGTGGTATCAGATGTTAATCTCCGTAGAGCTCTTGCTACAGAATATAATTGATGCATAATAATGATAAATCCACCTTTTATTGTATTTAAATTTTAGCATAAAATTGCATTTGCAAATATTTTTTACATATGTGAGTTTATCACTCTTTTCACAAGATAGTACTGTATGCATTTAGTGTTCTTTGGCTTAGCAAATATGATGAGTATTTAATTTTTACTGCTCAACATTCTACATGTTTTACCTACTACAGTAACAAGATGTTCTTAACTAGTTGCTATTTGTATTGATATTTGTAATATACACAAGTAGTTTAGTATGTTAACAGGTGTTCACTTAAGAGAGCTCACTTGTATTTTACCATATGTTTTGTTTGCTGCGAAGAAAAGACATCCTTCAAACAGTATCATGCCTTTTGTTTGTCATTTTGCAAAACAATATTTGTTTAATTACTTATAAATCTTTAAAAGCATGCTTAAATTAAATAAACACAAATCTGTAACTTTGAATGTCAGTGCGGGTATGTCTATTTTTTATTTGTGAATTAACTTGTAGGAAGTATGGTAATTTACAGCAGATGATGTGATTGCTTATACTTGTAACACTTGCCATATGGTCAGGCAATGAAGGCTGTCATCTCGTTATTACTGAATGACAAACATCATGTTAAAATAATAACACACAGAATAGGAAGTGCTCACATTCATTTATCTTAAGGTAGAGTGAGTAATTGAAATTATATGAATGCTACCATCTGAAATGTCACACAGTTTATGCTAGCTTATCATCTATATTTCAGAATTATAATTTTGTTTGCCAGGTACTACATAATTTGTATCTCTATGGATATACAGAGTTATGATGGTACCTTAGGGATAGCTGTAGAAGTTATTCATTGTTTGCTTCCTTCTGGCTGTCATACATGACTTTTAAGTGCTAGTGAGTACAAAAGGTTGCTTTAAGGAACTGAAAAAATAATAGTAGAATCTCAGTTTAGAAAGGTGGTTGAAGAAAGGTACTGGTACCATTGGGGAGGAAGATAGAAACTATGATTTTAGTCATAAACCATGGTTTCATTGAAGCATTTGGAAAAATTCCTTTTATATCTAATTTCACCCAGTAACATTATGTAACCATAAAGCAATCTCTCTTCGTTGTGGGAGAGCTGTGAATTTCCAGCAGGGAAAGTAGCAATGGATAGGCATGCATATTAAAGGTTTGCTATCAAACTCACAAATTCAGTACCAAATTCACAAATGTATATGAAGTTTGAGCAGCTCTTGCCCTAATTTGCTCCATACATTAAGTTCTCTCATTTATCTGAATCAAATATGTAGTACCCAATTTGTAAATAACTCAGTAAATTTTAAAATAATTTAAATTCATTGGCAAAATATCCCTGGAAAAACATACAGCATTTCTTGAGAAGTACTATAGTTACAATATTTTGGGTGTCAAAGCAAGTTTTGAAATTTCGTATTGCTACAAAGTGATGCAATTAACTAGTATTTACAAGGTGAGTAGCTGAAGATGGACATAGGCATTTTACCATAGCTCCTTGAAAATATACTCTTTTCTACCCATATCCAGAAAAATCTAGACCATTTGGCACTTCCCCTAGTGAAAGAGTGGGGATAGAGCTTGTATAAAACCAACGAAAAGTCTTTCTCCAAAATTACTAAGTGATTACTGAGCACAAAACTCGCTCTGATGCCCTTTACAAGCATCTGGGTAAATCTCACTGACTAGATGTTCATTTTAGTACCTGCTAAAATTAAAATTGCTGCTGATTTCTGGAAATTGTGAGGTTTGGTTGTAACTTCAAGCAAATTTTCCAGTAGAACGTTGAGAATCAGTTTATTGTTAATGGCCTTGAATATGTGGAGACCTCAGCGGACTTCACGAATGAAATGTGTGCATCCTATATAGGTGGAATATTCTTCTTCAAACTATATGTGAGAAGCTTGTAAAGTGGCTTTATTGGAACAGGATAGATTTTCCCTTTCTGTGAATAAAAAATACATTTTAGCCTTCATATTGTTTAGGTGCTGGTCTTCTGATATGTCTTGCTATAATTTGTGATTTTTTGGACAATCAAATATAATTTGTGTATTTTCAACACTTGAAAGAACTTGTTGATTTAGATAGCTAGTGCAAAATTGTCTGAATTTCAAAATAGTTTTTCTCCTGAAAGTATTTTTTAAAAATTCAATTAGTATGTATAACCAAATCAGTAATGTGCTCAAGATGCATCAGGAAGGTTCATTAGCATATTTAAACTTCTGTGTCACTTTGCCTGGAATTTTAACTTCTTTTACCATCTGCCCTTTGTTCAACAGCTGTATTATTGCAGCTAAAATGTTTTCATCTGCATTACGTTTGAATTATTTTTAAATTAAGGACTAGAGATTGCTTTTGTCCTTGTGCTTAATGTAATATTATTACCATATAATAAATACATTTGAAAACATAGGGTTTTTTCTACTGGATAGCCTGAAGTATTATTAATGCTTTTCTTAGGTACAACAACTGGAAAGACAATTCAAAACCATTGAAGGGGAATTAAAGAAACAGAAAGAAGTAAATAAAGACTTAATGAAGAAGAAAAATTATTTGGAAGCATCTTTAAAAGTGCAAAAGGAAGATGCAGACACAAGAGAAAGAGAGCTGGAAATGCTACATAAGAGGATTTGTGAAATAAAAAAAGACAAAGCAGAACTTCAGTTAGTGGTTGATGAACAGGAAAAAGAAGCTGCCTCTTTGAAGAGGCAAGTGACAGAAGCTAACAGTTTGAGAAATGAAAATGAAGATTTGCTGAGTCAAGTGCAGGAGCTGAAGTGTTTGCTGGATGAAGCCAAAGCAGTGGCAACCTCTGGGCAATGTAATTGCAAGGTAACAGGCACCAAGGTTAAGTTAAAAACAGCCAAGAAAAAGAGCTCTTTGGGACATCATGGAGCTTTTCTCAAACAGTCCATCAAGGTTATGAGTAATGTATTTGAGAACTTCAGTAAGGACGGCTGGGAGGATGTGAGTGAAAGCAGGTACGGCTCTCATTAACTTAGCCCTGTAGAGGGGACACTGTGCATATGTAAAGCACTAGCAAATGGAGATTGAATTTCAACTACTGTTGATTTGGTATTCAAAAAAAATACTGTCAGATCCTTTGAAATATCTTGGGAGGTCTTGTTCTGAGCTTATTGACTGAAATTTGCATGCAAAATTAGCCACAACTGCATGAGTATTTGAATAGGTGCCAGGAAACCCAAAAGAAGGCAATGCTTGATTTCTTCCAGTGATGCTATTTTCATGCAGTCATGAGGCTTGAAATTGACAGTTTGGCAGGTTGATTTAATTTGCTGGCCCTTTGCATATTCACCACTGACAGCTAAGGATTCCCAGGCAAGCCTACTAAGTCGGTTTAGTTATCTTGTGACATGCCGACCCGGGAGGAGAAACATTTTTTCCCCTTAATTTAGTTAGATAAATTTTGAATGACCCATTTCAGCTTGCTAGCAGATGTCTACAAGCTGTTTAACATGCTTTAAATTAAGAACCATCCGCACTAATTATTTCATGTATGTTTTATGCACAGACATTGTACTAACTTTAATTGAATGATGGTTAAAAATCAGTTCTTTAATGTTAATTGTTACTGCATATAGTCCCAGTCACGAGTCACAAGTCCCTCAGACAACAGCATTAACAAGCTTCATAAATGTTTAGAATTTTTACTTCTGCTTCTGTTTGTCCACACATACTTGAGGAGGCAGCAGTAAGCCACTAGGTAAATGGGTATCACACCTCGTTTTTCAACACTTTGTCCTAGGAGACGTGCTAAGTAATTTCTCAAGCCTGTATTTAGCCAAAATATAGAGAAGGTGACAAAAGAATAAAGAAAACAGAATTGTCTTTTCAGGATTCATGATGACTTTATATGTCTTATGGAGTAAATCATCAGTGGCAAATTAAGCCCTTCTACTACTTCTCCCCATGCAAAATACGGTGCTCCTGAACACAGTATCTTGAGAGAGAAAATAAATGAAGAACCATGTAATTTGTTGGTTGCTTTCCAAAGCGTGAATCTTGTTTGATTTCCTGTTTAATTTAATATTGCAGATCTGATTTTACAGAAAACATATGTGTTTTTCTGTTGCAATTAATAAGCTTTTTGTTTAATTTACTGTTTTGCTTTTTAAGAGCAAAACTGTGCAAGCAAATTATAAGTGCAGTTTGAGTTTGAAGTGAAGTGGAAAGCAACTGTATGGCTTCAGCTATCGTGGCTAACCATAAATACTACTTTTGATAATTGTTCAAGTTTGGGTTAGGGAAATCTTGTTATAGAATAGTGAACGTTTTTGAAGGTGATGTTTCAAGGTGTCATTTTCATCAGTTTATGGTAGTATCTTCATTTAGTTCTGTCTTCTACTTATTAATAAATACTGTTCTTTATCACTACTAACTGTCTCTTGAGTTTCTGGTTTAAGCCTTCCATTTCCTAAATTCAGCTTTCATTTCCCTGAAAGCATTCAGGTGAGGGAAACAGTGTACATAGGTAGAAATATCTCTGTGCTACTGCAGCACCTTCAAACTGTTACATTGATTTCTGTTTTTATCAGTCAATAAGACATACCAGTATGTCAGGGTGGGTTTTGGAAAGTATAAACATGTTTCTGTATCAACTTTTCTCTTCGATTTAAGGCATGTTCTCCTGTTAAGTACCCTTCATCTAGAACTCATTGATTTTTATGACGGTGCAACTTAATTTGAACTCAGTTTTGTCTTTTTAAATGACTTGGTTTAAAAAGTAACAAATCAAAATTACCTTCTGTCAAGGGATTCCTTCACAAATCCATTTGCACAAATGATGATGAATAGCCACTGATGGTATAGAAAATTATATAGCCAAGGCTTCATGTTTTAAGATAGACTTCACTGAATATCAGAAAACGAATTATAATTTGGGGCAAGGCAGTGAAACACTGGAAATTAAGAGCCCATTGAGTGCAAGTTTAAGGAAAATTTTGAAGGAGAATGAAAGTTTCAGGTCCAGTTTCTCTGCATGACAGGCAATTTCAGTAAAAGAACTACCAAGCTTAAAGAATTTAAAAGCATTCTATAGGGTTGGTATGCAGAGATTTTACTGGTGTGATTTCTGAATTTGTCTCTGTCAGCACTACAAATAAAGTTCAATTGAAACGTTGAAAAATGTTGAAAATTGAAAATGTTTTTGAGTGAAGTACTCTTCATTTGTTTTGTTATCAAATGTGAAAATGAAGGAAAGTAGAAATGTACTATATTTTTGTGAGCCATTCATAGACCTGGAGTACTATCAAGCAGTTTTTCATGTATGTCACTTCTGTAGACTGTAACAAAAGCTGTCCTTTAAGAAACAGTTAAAGTCTCTGTGCATTGTAGAGTGAGATTCCATTTGACAAAGTAGAACTTGATAAGACAATTTCAGAGATTTCTTTATGATATTTTTAAGCATCTGTTGAATAAATAAACTTAGTACTGTTTGCATTTTATATAGATATACCTTCTTTCTTTTGTGTGTTATTTTATATGTGCTTAAGCACTGGCTCTTTGGAACCTTTAATGTTTAGCTTTCTTCTGGTTTCCTGAATGTGCTGTTTTAGTGACTCTGAAATACCAGCTTCTGAAAATTTGGAAACAGTGATTATGAAAACAGTGCAAAACACTGATCCACTGCCAGACAGAAGGAAAGAAGAGAGGAAAAAGCAAATACAAGATAGTCAAAAGTCCTGCAACATTGTTTGTTTAGAAGGCAAAAAACAGCAGTATGATAAAAAGGTATGTAACAGAAATTATTTTGTTCTCCTGTGCAGTGTCTTGAAGTTTAATACTTAGTATCATCGCTGCTGTTCCTCTTTTAATTAATTTGACTCTTCTTGTAAACTGAGAAGAAAATGTGCTTCCAGATAATCAGTGGGTAGTTTCATTATCATTTAGAATATTTTCTATTCAAGTATTTGGTGGGGATGTCAGGAGTGCAAAAGCTGATTAAAAAATGTAAAGCTGCTGTAAGCTAGTCCAGCTGTCTCACAGTCCAGACAAAGAATGCTGCAGACATCCCATTAAACTCCTTCTCAATCAGAAAAGCCATACAAAACAGGGTGACCTAACCCACATCAAGAAAACAACAACATTGACTCCTTCCCTCTAGCAAAATGGTGAGCTAAGTAATCAAGCATGTACACCTCTCAGTTTGTTTGGTTTGCACAGAAAGACTTTTCTCCCTTTTAGGTGCTTTTGGCTCTGTCTCTGTCCAGGAGATTCTATCTAGAAAAAAACATGGTTTTAGCTTCTTCTTAGCCCATTTACATTCAATTTTTCTGGGATTTGAACCCTTTTCCTCATTCCTAACATCTATATGCTGTTTTCTCACAGAAGAGGGCCAGCTGGTTGTTTCCCGGGTCTTCAGGGGCTCCATACAATCTGTAACAGATGACTCATTTTTGGACTTTTGAACAACATCTAATACTTTTTCCCTCCTGTGTTTGCCCAAATTAAATCACTTCATGGAATTTAAAACACAAGAAGATATTGTTGTTTCTTAGTTCAAGAAACAGAATAATGAAACACCGAACAACTAGCTGCTGTTAGAAATTCTGTTATGTGTGGTGATGAAATAAAACGTTTGAAAACATATTTTCTTAGTCTCCAAAATTTTAAAGCAAATACAAACTGTCTTGTCCTGTTACATATTCTTGATTCTGTGTTTCCATCAAAAGACCTATTTTTCTGGCAAAAGCTGCAAAAAAGGAAATTCTTCTGCAACCATCTGTTGGTATAGAATACACAGTATGAGCAGGTGCACATGATATATGTGAAAAACTGACAGGATGTACTACTCCTGTTATCTCATGCTGCTCCTAGGTGGGGATATACAAGGCAGGGAATCCAGGAGGCTCTGGTCTCTCCTGCTTAGTAGTGTAGGCACAGCTAGTACCTCTACTGTTTGCCTATATTGCATTTACTCTATTTCTACTGGACAAGACAAACACAGATACACTCTAATACACATTTGTAACAGACTGGTGGACTTGGAGCATACACAGGAAGCATCCCAAGAGCCCTAAGCAAGTAAATATGCTTCAGCAGAAGTCTGCAGTTGCAGGAAAAGCACCTGAAAACATGGTTTGTGAGTACAGGAGATAGCATTGCAAAAAGGTTTAGTGATGACAATTGGGAATGCAAATTTTAACAGAAATTTTAAATCCCTCCTGAGGATTTAAGGACACTGAATCTGGGTCATGGTATTCTCATACAAAAGGAGGCTAGAGAAGTCTCCCAAGTCCTGAACTATGCCTGGGACTGGAGATGAGATCATTTATGACACAAAGACTTCCTCAGTTTTGCCCCACGGGATATAAATATATAATACCCTGTGCAGTATCAGGAGAGCTATTGGCACTCTCTTACGACTCAGGCATATATCAGAGCTGTGGCCTAGCGTGGAGGTCTCCATCTTTTCGCTGCACACATGAATTGTTAGCTCATCATCAGCTGAGAGCTCAGTTCTCTGTAACATAATCACCATTTCAGACTAACATCAGTCATCCAATTACTTTTCTTCAGTGTTCCTCTGATCATACTAATATGGACTTAGTACTTCTTTCCTTTGTTGTCTTTGAGACATGGAGTAAAATAATTAAGAGACTACTTAAAGGGACAGACCTACAAGAGCTTGACCTTTGTTTTCCTTTGCTTTGGTTTTAGTCTGAAAAGTTGATATTTATATTTCTTTTATTTTTTCCTAACATATACTATTTCCTTATCCTGCAGGTTGTGTGATAATTTTACAAATCTAGAATTCATGTCTAAGCTATCCTACAATGTCAGTAATTTTTCAGTGCAGTTAATAGATAATCCATTGCTGTTTATACTCTTTTAAATTTGGTGAACAGCTACTTTAGGTATGAATATTTCCAGAATTATGTTGCATGATATCACATAGAAATTACAAACTGAAGACTTGAAAAATTGGATAAATGTTGCAAAAATCCAAAACAAAAGTGTTTCAAAATACACTAAGCATTTAAGAGCCAGGGAAATAATACTTTGATTTTGGAGTAAGCCATGCTCTGGCCATTTTCATTTTACATATTGCAGGCAACATTCTTCTTCACCCTCTGCTTCTGTCATTGAATGTTTGATAGATTCTGGATTTTTAAATCCAGTCTATTTAAAAAGCATCCATCTGACTTTTGTTAAAACCTGTACAAACACAAGGATTGTATTTGCATGTTCATATATATTCATGCCTCTTCCAGTTACAGCTTAGTGTCTAATCTGATATTCCTTCTTTTGAACTAATAAGACTGCTATTCCTTTCTATTTTCATTTAAATATCTTGAAAAATTGTAGGCTTTCAAGTAATACACACCATCTGTTTTTCCCTACAAGTAAATTCATATCTTATAAAAAAAAATAATGTAGCTGTTAACAGACAATTTTTCTCTGGGATTCTTTGGAAAGGGTTATGATTTAACTATAACAGTTTGTTATTTCTTCTACATTTGATGGGAAAGACATAATTCTGTACTCTTTGCTTGCTGATGTTGTAAGACTGATTTTCAAATTAAAATTAATTAGAATTTTATGTGTTATTTGAAGTTATTTTTGTTGTTTCAATTAAAACTGCAGAACTTTGGAGTATTGTGGTTGGTGTACCATAATGAAGAGTGGCTAGCTTTGTGCTTCTGTTTTTTATTTAGGGCCACTCACAGAATAAAGACCTAGAAAAGTTACATTCCAAGAGGAGGAAGATCTGCTGTCTCGTAACATCTTATCCATCTGTTCTAAGCAAAAGTAAGAATATTTTATTTTTTTTGGCAACTTCATAAGTAAGGTTGCCAAAGCATTCCTAGCTGATAGTCCAAAACCTCTTCTATATTACACAAACCCACTTATATCCTGTTGCAGGATTTGCTTGTTTAAATTTGCGTAAGTATATTTTCAAAGATTTAGTTCATTATTTTAAAGTGAAATTGTCATATAAAAAGTGGCTTTCAGACAGCATCTTCTCACAGTGTTAAAATATACTCTTATTTTTACTAAGTCCCACCTGTTGAATCTACTGATTAAAATAAGGCTTTCTACTGTCCTTTGTTTTTCTTTGCCTCTTGTAGCCAACACAGGCAATGAAACAAAATTAACTGTATTTTGGCTTAGACCTTAAAAAAAATCTGTTAACAAGACACTGAAACCTTTATTTTGCATAATACCAATCAGAAACATGAGCCACATTTAACTGCCAAGTCCTTCTTGAGTTTGCAGTGTTGACACTTCTGAAAAAGAATGTTGTAGAGCACTTATATGTTAACTGAATTGATTTACCAGTTTGCTTACTGAGAAATATTTTAGAGTCTAGAACACTGTTTTGAGGGGCCAAAGAAAAATCAGAAATCATCTTACTTATGCCATTTTATGTTTAGTGAACAGAACAAAAAGGAGAAATATCATTGTCCAGAAACTGGGCTACTCCGTTACTCTACTGCAGGAAAGAATTAAGTCATTGCAGCAGCAGCTAGCTGTTTTACAGAATGAAAAAAAGACAGCAGTGTCTTCCGTGGAAGGATATAAAGAAATCAATGAAAAACTAACAACTCAGCTACATTTGGCTGATCAGAGACTTCAGACTAGTAAACTGACCATAGAGGTAAAGTACTTTTCATTATAGTGTCTTACAATGTTCAACTTAATTCTCTTGTAATTCTGTGAAATTTTGATATTGATTTTTGTCTCTTAATTTGTTATTATCAGAATTACAAAATATTATATTAGCATGCTTTATATGAGATTCTGAATCAGTTGTTATGTACAAATGATACTGAGGCCTGATTTACGACTGTATCAACCCAATTAATTAACCCTGAAAAAGAAATGGTCTTCATACTTTACCCTGATTCAAATGGGTTAGGGAAGTTTCATTCCTAGCCTGTGGTCTGAGAACTTTCCTGACATTCTTGTCAGTTCCCATGAAACTAGCACCCCCTTCCCCTGTGAAGAACAGACACTTTTGGAGAAACCAACTGTCTCTCCACACCCCAAGAGGTGGGTGCTCAAGGCAACCGGAGTTTTCTTTCACAGGGGGCTCAGACCAGTTTCATATCTATTTAATCACATCTTTCTTTATCAAGTTGGAAAGCTAGAGAACAAGATTTATGAAAATAGACACTAGTAAACTATCTGGGCAACAGCCTCAAAGATGCCAGCTTTCTTCTCTACTTCAGTCTTCATTCCTACTTTAATCCTTGCCCATACTATTTCTGGTTTTCCCCATTCTCATTTATATATATGTATTTTGTGTTAATCTATATGCAGCTCCTCAGCTGGAATTCTTTTCTATTCATACTGTAGTGATTGGCCTGCCCTTTATAGAGCTAAATCAACAAACACTTTTGCAGTAATTGTCTCCTGTTGGTCACACACACACCCTGCTTCCAGAGTTATAGTGCTACAACAGATGGACTTGCTGGAAGGAGGCAGACATTAAAAAAGAAATCAAATCCCTTCCCCCTCAAACTTCGCTGCATTTCTGTCTTTGCACAGAAGGCAGAAGAAGTATCAGGAGCAGCACTTTTCACTTTCTTAGGGCTGGGGAACTGCTAATTTCTAGAGGAGGGAAAACTTCATTTCTGTTGCTCATTTTGCATAACAATATATATGTAATGAATTGTTCAAAAAGAGTTTCCAAGGTCATTGGAACCAATGGAGATCTGCCTGTCTCACAAACAGTATCATAATGTAAAGTTTCATGGACAGTATAAACTTTGTAGAGAGTTATATGTGTAATTTAGGTAAAATATTCTGCTTGCTCAGACATCTTCATGATTTGCCTTCCTATAAGACTATGCCTTAGGTATCAATAGGAGAGCAATGTGAGAAATAAAATGAAAAAGGCCATTATCAGGAAACTGTTAAAAAAAAAGGCAAAAGTTGTATCAAGATAAGTGCTTCAGAAATGTAAAAGACTGACTAAAAGTGAAATACCATGGTCTTAAAACTAAACCAGTTTTCTTTCACTTGATTTTTCTAGAAAGTTTTTTTTAAAAACCGGTCACTGGTCTATTTAAAGGGTGGTGCATTCTAAGCAAAAATAAATAAATGGTGTTGCAGGTACTCAAGGAAAAATCTTTATTAGGCATGCACATTTTTTTCCTTCTCAGCAACCAATTCAAATTCCCTTTCTTACAACTAATTACTCTTCAGGTGCCGTACTAGTGCTACCAAGTGGGAAATTTAAAGCAGAGGCTTGGGCTACTTGCCAAGTGAAAATTAAGGAGGTAAAGAACCTACACAGTCACTGCAGGGTACACGCATGTTTTAGAGAGAGAACCATGATTCAACAGATCAAATGGTTGTAAAGCACACATTTGTGTGGGTTTTTTATGTGTTTTTATAACAAATACTATCTAGAAGTGAAGTTTTAAGATATTGCAAGGGAAATGACAATTAAAAAAACTATTTTCACTATCAAGAACACTTGTCATGTTTTGTTAAAGCTTCTGTTACTTTAGATTTTAGAATTTACTTGCACAGGTAGAAGGTGAAAAACAAGCAAAGAAACCATGGAAAACTGAAAAATGTAGACTATTTCTGGGTTTAGGGAGACTCTTAAACACCTCAAGAATGTCAAAGTGACTAATAGCCAAAAATAAGCTTCCATATGTAATTATAAAGTTCTGATAAATCTTATATTACCAGTGAACTTGTGATGCTGGGTTAAGGTAAGTATAGCATTCTAACAACTGTAAACATTAACATTATGGCTTGGACAAGATGCCATGTTGCCTGAATTTAGCTAAGAAAATAAATCCATTAGCAGACACGGGCAGATGTTTCTGCAGTCATTCCTTCATTGAAATCCCCAAGGAATCTAGTGCTAGAAGATCAACTCTGGATTTAAGATTTACATGTTCCAGATGTTCATTTTAAGACAGATTTTACAGTTCATGCAACCTAAAGACTGTCTGGCATCTGTTGATTTTCAGAATGTATGTAAATGCATGGTTTTGTGTATTTATCTTGATGATCCACTCAGACATATATGTATGTATATATTTTTCTGTCTGCGTGTAGTAGTTCAGAATGCTGGATTCAAGTTCCTTTTTTGTTTGGCCTTATAAGTTGTTTGCAGTAATGTAGATTTCTTGCTTTGTTTGTTTCTGCAAAAGCAATTCTTTACATATTTCTGAAAAAACTAAAGTAACTGCACATGTGAGAATCAAAGCTTGCATTCTCCAAGGATTCACATCAATACTGAGTCAAGACCGTCTGTACAGAAGTACAGTAGTTACATTTTGCTATCAATGCATAGAAATCACAGCTGGAGATGATACTTAATGTAGAAGCAAAGGGATTTAGCATTTCCTGAGTTTCTTAGGAAACTGCAAGGAATTATTGGAAAAATCCAGCAAAAATTTTCTTCAGAGATGTATCCCCCCCTTTCTACTGATTTCTATCACTAAATGACTGCTTACTAGAAGAGTGTATTTATTACATACAGCTAATTATAATTAGTTTTATGCAATAGGTGTCACTCTTGTTGCGAAAGTTCAGACAAAGAAATATTTAATAAGAAATTAAAAAAATAAGCAGGTTAAGTCATTAGTGCTTATCTTATTGATGTCAAGGCCACTCAGGTTCACTGCTGAAAAGTACCGTAGGGAGGTGATTCTTCTCCTTTACTCCACTCTTGTGAGACCCCATCTGGAGTACTGTGTCCAGTTCTGGAGTCCCCAGCATAAAAAGGACATAGAGGTCTTGGATTGAATCCAGAGGGGGGCCATGAAGATGATCAGGGGGCTGAAGCACCTCTCCTGTGAAGAGGGGCTGAGAGAGTTGGGGTTGCTCAGCCTGGAGAAGAGGAGGCTCTGGGGAGACCTTGTAGCAGCCTTCCAGTACCTGAAGGGCCCTACAGGAAAACTGGAGAGGGACTTTTTACAAGGGCATGTAGTGAATGGGCAAGGGGGAATGGTTTCAAACTGGAACATGGTAGGTTTAGGTTGGATATTAGGAAGAAATTCTTTCCTGTGAGGGTGGTGAGACACTAGCACGGAGATGTTGTGACTACCCCCTCCCTGGAAGTGTTGAATGCCGGATTGGATGGAGCTTTGAGCAACCTGGGTCTAGTGAAAGGTGTCCCTGACCATGGCAAAGGATTGGAACCAGATGATCTTTTAAGGTTCCTTCCAACCCAAACCATTCTATGATTCTGGGATTGTATGATTTTGCATCAGTTCTCCAGTGTTTCTCAGGTGACATTACAGGAAAAGCTGCATTTCTTAATGGAATGTCATTGGCAAAGTCCTTGAGTAAGTCTACTTCAGCAGGAAACCTGAATCTCAAATGGGAAGAAGTCAACCTGTCAAATGGTGACAGATCCTTTGGAGAGCATAGTATGGAGGTTTAAGTGGAGTTTTTCAGATGCATTGCTGTAGATACATAACTATGTTTTTTCTGAATTGCAAAGAAAAAGAACTTTAGCTGTAACTTGGCCTGGGATTTTTTTTTCTGATAGCATTTTAAAAATCTCTCCAAACTTTATTTTAGCTATCCGATTTTAAATTTTCTTTGAATTTTAAGGGAACTTTTTTCCCTGAGCTCATACTGTGCTTTTAAAATAGAATTTGCATGGCAAAAGTTTGTTTATCTAGTGGATTATTACAAGCATAGATGGATATGAGCATGAAAAGCAGAAGAGTAAAGGGCTACAGAAAGCTTTTTATTCTTTGAAGCTTGTTTGTGGCCTTCTCTACTATTATTTTGACTATTTTTTTACTGCCCAATCTATGAGAGAACAGCTCAGAACTCAGAGTTGCATCTGCAAATTCAGCACCAGAGCTTCACTCCTTTTATGGTACCCAAATATGAGTAAACCAGCCAATGTAGTAGTATTCAATTACACTGAAACAAAGAAGAAACTGATGATGAATTTAGATGCATTGTAAATTATTGACTCATCTATTATTTACACAAAATCTCACTCTGACTCTGGTTTCATGAAGGGATTTTTCACTCTTTAAAGATGTGTTGTTATTTACATAACAATTTTTGTATGTCTGTGGTTTCCTTAAAGTAAGTTTTAGGAATAAGCTTTAAATTGCAAACTGAATGCTGTTTGTAATTACTCTGCAGTAAGCTAAAACTGTTTTGGAACTTCCTCACTTATGTTCATTACAACAAATGTGTAATTGTTTTTGGGGTCTTTCTACATAAACATTGTCCAGTTAGAAATTCTGACAGGCACGTGTAATTACTTTCTCCCAAAACACTTGTGTCCTGGTTTTATCTTTCTGGCTCCTCTTTCATGGATGTGCATTTGTGCTTTATTTTTAAATTAAGTTCGTAAGAAAACTTCTGCATTCGGTGTCATCTTTTCTAAATTAAGTGTTTAGTATTTTTTCTGTGGTAGCCTGAAAAATTATTTTTCATTATGTACATCAGATAATACTAATCATATCTACATAATATTTGAATGATAAAATTTTATAAAAAGTTTTAGAATAATTAACATTTTGAAGACTTTAAGGTGAGCATAAATAGTAATTTTTAAAGATAAACTGTGCAAGACATTACTGCTACATCAGTAGTATATACTGGAATTTTGACTTTCATATGTATAGAAGTAGTAAAAAAAAATAAAAGCAGAGCTGCTGTAATGACCCCATGTTTTAATAGATAAAATGTAATCTAATAAGAATTCTTTTCCACTTTGTTCAACAGTGTTCCTTTCCATTCTTACAGGGCACTTTTCCTGTAGGTAGGAAAAATTGTCTGTAATGTATTTCAAACTTAAATTTTACAGAATTTAAGTTCAATTCCTGGGCTCTACCTTTAGTTTTTGAAGACTTTGAATTGACAATATTGAGAAGAATAGCTTCTGATATGTTGTAGTTTTATTAGAGCCTGATAAATTGAAGATCAGACTATGATGTCACACTTATAAAGACTCTAAACAGAGACAGACAATGCTCTGTGACTCTGTGAGACGAGAATTCATCTCTTTCAAGTCCTAGTCCAAAGTCTTGCCTGGAATGAAACATGATCAGCTGGTTAAATATGTTTGTTCAAACTTTTTGGTTACTAAATAGGGATATTTCTATATAATTTTTCCTCTGGCAAACTACTGATTCAGCATTGCTGCTGGTATAAAACAGTTCTCAAATTTCTATTTTCTACTCTGTCAGAGAAGTTGACTTTGAAATAAAATGAGGAATTGCCAAAAGGTAAACATGAAAGTAGATGCCTTTTTAAAATACACCTACTCCAACAATTTTTTATTATTTTGTTTATTTTTATAGTTTGCTGCATTGAAAACTTACAGCATCCTGAAGTCAGTTCCATTAACAGAACTGCACTGTGAAATATATTTATCATGAAACTGTGCTGTCATTACAAAACAAAAATAAAGCAAAATACCTTTTACATTTATATTGATCTCTGAAGAAAAATTACAATAGACCTGTTAAATTATTGATGAACAACAGTTGAAGTTCATTTATGTAGGAAATTAGTCTCATTCATAAATTAAAGAGAACAGTTGGCATGAACTAGAACTATGAAAGTTGTATTATATTGCTGTCAAAATGAAATAAGTTGGAGATAGGTAAATTTCAGAAAAATATATTATAAAGAAAAATAGTGACTACATGGAGTTCATAGAATATGCTTACAATCAGAACAATTTATATTGCTGTATCACGCAGAAATCCTAAAAAGTATACTTCTCTATTAAAAGAAGAAACTTTGCATCACAAAGATTAGCATGTTTTTGTAATGTTGCAAATAGATAGTACACAAATCTGTAAGCATATCTGAATATATTATATCTGTTAGCATAATACAGTAACAGAATATACTTGTACATATATTACAGCAAAGACAGGAAGATATTGTCCTGTAATTTTTACTTAATGGATTTTATGTGATACATAGCTTATTTTTCTTCACCTTCCCTATGATTCGATCAAACTTTCCTTGTGTATTGAATCTTATTATTAGACAAAATCTAGAACACCTTTTCCAGTTTTTCCCAAAAAAATTTCTTAAATAAGATACTATTTGAAACCTGGAAAAGCTCAACAAATACTGTTGTAATATGATTTTCTTTTGCGCGCATATGAATGTCTTCACTTAATCCAGTGTGATGTGCTCATTTAATTAAAGCTAAACATAGAGCTACACTGGATTATTGAACCTTCTCCATCATGTAAAGTTATGTTGATAATATATGATTTTGTCAGATAATATTTATCCACCATCAAATCTCAGACAAAAAAATCCATTGATTTGGGAAGAATTATTCATATCATAGAATCATATAATGGTTTGGGATGGAAGGGACCTTAAAGATCATCTAGTTCCAAGCCCCTGCTATGGGCAGGGACACCTCCCACTAGACCAGGTTGCTCCAAGCCCCATCCAACCTGGCCTTGTACACTTACAGAGAGAGGACATCCACAACCTCACTGGGCAACGTGTGCCAGTGTCTTGCCACCCTCACAGGAAAGAAATTCCTCCTGATATCCAATCTAAGTCTACCCTAAATCTAAATCCCCCCCTGGAAAAGGCAAAACGTAACCCACATTTTTAAAAAGGGGAAAAAAGAAGACCCAGGGAACTACAGGCCAGTCAGTCTCACCTCTGTGCCCAGCAAGATCATGGAGCAGATCCTCCTATGCTAAGGCACGTGGAAAATAGGGAGGTC
>VZRW01012122.1:557316-599581 GCA_013398125.1 Aegotheles bennettii
AGTGTTCAAGGCCAAGCTGGATGGGGCTTTGGGTGAGTTGGAATGAGATGATCTTTAAGGTTCCTTTCAACCCAAACCCTTCTATGATTCTACCCTCTTCTAGTTTGAAACTGTTCCCCCTTGTCCTATCACTCCATGTTCTTATAAAAAGTCCCTCTCCAGCTTTGCTGTAGCCCCCTTTCAAGTACTGGAAGGCTGCTATGAGGTCTCCCCGGAGCCTTTTCTTCTCCAGGCTCAACAATCCCAACTGTCCAATCCTCTCTTCACAGTAGAGGTGCTTCAGCCCCCTGATCATCTTCATGGCCCTCATCTGGACTTGCTTCAGCAGGTCCATTTCCTTCTTATGTTGAGGAGTCCAGAACCGGACAGAGTACTCCAGATGGGGTATCACGAAAGTGAAGTAGAGGAGGAGAATCACCTCCCTTGACCTGCTGGTCTTGCTTCTTTTGATGCCACCCAGGATACTGTTGGCTTTCCAGGCTGCAAGCGCATGTATGCAGACAAGAGATTACATTTCAGCTCTGGCAGTCTGATTTTCTCATAGATTGTCATAGAAAACCACTCTGGGTTGCGATTGGATTACTACTTTTAGTTTTGTTCACCAAAGTTGTCCATCAATTATTTATTCTCAGTAACTGCCACTATTAACTATGAAAGTGATTTACTAACTATTTTATGCATGTGCTTATTTTCACTGCATTCAATGAAATTCAAGGTTTCCTGGACACAGTAGTAAGTTTTACTGGTTCTAGTCTTGAATATAGACCTCTCTGTGGTTAGAAGTTCTTTTGTGTTTCAAACTTGCAGGGAAGGAATTATGATAGAGGATGTAGCTGCATATTATTTTTTTTATTGTATGATTCAGTATTCTAATAGACTATGCAAAAACACCTCTCTACTAAAATGCAAGAAATAGATGTCTTGGGTTTCAATCAGCCATATATCCTACCTTGGAAGTTTGAATTCTCTCCCCTTGTTTGCAATTGTGTTTCATGATGGATTTTTATCTAACAGCCTCTCCTTTCTCTCTTTTCTGGCCTAGGTAAAGGTTTTCCTGATTATGTTCTTGTGAAAAGTTTTCAAAAGTTATGGTAAAATGGTGAAATACTTCTGTATTCCTTTATATTGTGGACATTGGGTTGATTCTCCTGCACTCTCCTAATGCATCCTTTTACCTTATTTCCCCTTCCTTTGCTTCTGTTCTAATCTGTTAAAAAATTTTTTTTTCATTGTGAATTAGGGAACATAAGATTGGTGTAGCAGGGTGCTCATTATGGTTAGGTGGGCAGATGCATGTAATAGGTGAATTGGTAAGAGATGGTTTTGTTTGAGGAGTTGGATTTCCTAAAAAGCTGAAGGAGCTGGGTCATGGGATTGCAAAAATGGTTCTGTGACCTGAAAGTATCTAGAAGACTTATAAGCACGTACACTCGTTTTTGTTGTGTGTCCCTATGCAACGATTGCTTGTATGAAAATGTACATCAGAGATTAAATTTCAGAAATTTTCATCATGATTTGTTTTACTTAGTATGTGGAGTGGAGCTAAGCACTGACACATGAAACACAGTGTAGACTCAATGTCTCAATTCGTGCCTTAAGGTTAAATTTGTGCATATAAGTACCACTTACTTGTTTTCACTAGCTCAGAATCTCATGTACCATGAAATTAATTTTTCAGTTGATCCTTCACATGAGTGATAACATTATTTTTTTTCCAAGATAATGGTTTACACTTTACACATCTATTCTATTTGGATATACTATGAAGTATATGACAGTCTTTTTGCTGTTTGTTTTAGAAGTAAAATCTTTCAATCATTTTTTAAAAATTAGTGGCAATGTAAAAAATCCAAGCCAGTTCAGGAGGATATCTTCAGTCATTGACAGCTACTCTAAGCTTTCAATCATCCACCAGAGGCTGATTGAAAAGTATAGATCATTATGACCTCACAGTGTTTTTAATAAGGAAATCATTACATCATAATGAAAACCAATACTTTGCTCAAGTTCATGTTGAGCAAGGCTGAATGACTGCCTCCTGGGAACCAGGGACTCTGAAGAAAAATGAGAGTCCTAGTAGGTAATGAGCTGAGAATGAAGTCCTATTGCCATTCTGAAAAACACTAGTGCAGCCTTGAATGTATAAACTGGAGGCTGTGTAATAGGAGCAGAGAGAATGTTTTCTTTCACTTTGCATGATTTGACTGCTCCTAGAATGCTCTATGTGGCTCTAATACCCAGAATCCAAGACAGAGATTGATGTAAGGAAAAAGCATTTGAAGAAGACCTATGGGAAGGATCTGAAAACATACCATTCCAGAGAACAATTTGAGGTTTTCAGAGAGATTAAAACGTAACTCAAGTTTAAATATCTACGAAAATGAAAAAATGAAATCTGCTTGAGGAGTCTTCAGTCTGGCAAAGAAAGATTGAAAAAAAGATTCAGTGACACAGAACTGAAACAAGATTGAATCATACCAGATACGAGGTCTGTAATTTTTATGTGGCTGTAATTGACCATTGCCAGTAGGAGTCAGTGAGCTGCAAGGATATTGGACAATTAATCTAAAGGAAGAATTAGAGAGAAATCAACTGCTTGCGGTTAGCAGTGGGCAGTGTCTTTCTGAAGGGAATTAAAAAAAGTCTGTTCTGTAGGAAGCATGAAAAAAGATATGACATGTTTAATGATATGAGTTGAATGAATGAAAAATACAAACAGGAAGACATGTTCTCAACTTTAATAACACTGTTCATTTGTCTGAAGAACTGGTGTAAAAAATGCATATACTTCGTAGAACACAACTGAGCAACAGTATTTTTGTGATGAAACACATTTAAAAGTGCTGCTAGAAGAGCTGTAAATATGGATGATAAATTTAAGAAAAGTCAAACTAATGTTTTATAAGGATCTAACTGAAGCCAAGGAGGAGTGTTATAATGATGTTCAAATGTGAGTTTATAAAGAAGAGAAATTCTGAAGCAGAGTAAGAAGCCATCACCACTTGAGACATTCAAATGTAGAGTCATGGCATGGGGAAAATAGATAATGAAACAAAGGGAGTGACCTAAAGGAAATGAATGTTCCACAGTGTGCAGTAGAAGCATTAGAAGAGAATTGATCTTTAGCTGAAGAAGTGCAAAGAGAAGGAAAAATACCTTTCATGGTGTAATGAACACCAAATTTAGGATTACATTGCTCTGGTACAGCCCTTTACAGTTGCTGATTACAGATCTGAGAGAAGTCTAAAGCTCTTTAATTTAGGTAGTGCATAGCTTAGTAAGGAACATTCAGAAAAGAAAGATAACCATCTTTGAATATTTCCTTCCTGTTCTTTGATCTGTCTGTAGGGTTGAGTGTAAGGAGACAGTTTTTTAGTAAGGTAGTAGTGAAATATTTAAAGGAGAAAACTTCTCATTTTAATCAGGGTCATAGAGCCACATTAATCTTTTTTGAATCAAAATCTTGACTAAGGACTCAAGTTGAGATGTTTTGTTGAAGGCTTAGGTTCCAAAGAGTGAAAATACTCAGTTTTCAAAGTATTGTTTGCAATAGAAACTTTGACAGAAAAAAAAAACAGGCATTACATATAGTTTAGCGTTCGTTCTGTAGCAGGTCACTGCCATACATATCACTGTGTACTGTTCAAAAGGTACTTGCATTTTATAGTAAATTCCTCAAAAGGTTATTAATATTGGACTGTCATGACTGTGTTTTTATTTTTCTCTTGAGAATTGTAAAATTTTATTCTAATTTCCATTATTCTGCTACTGCTTTTTGGTATTCATTCTTTTCATAAAAAGGAGTTTAAAACTTATTTGTATACACAAATACGTATTTTCTAATTTACATGTACTCCCTGTGTACCTCTATACTTGCCTTTACACTGGCAGCTTTTGTAGTAGACATCCTGTATAGAGTATTCAGTGTATATATGTCAGATCCTCAAGGGCCATGGCTTTTGCCAGATGAAGCACTTTTGATTTTGAGGCTGATGAAACACAGTGCTGTTATTGATCTGTGCATGACACAGCCTGTCTCTCTGCTGGCAGAGTGTAGCAACATTTATCCAGGAATTTGTGAAATGTCACTGGGATCATGTTCATAAGGTAAACTGTGCAAAAACCAGGATCCAAGCTGAGAATCCGTGAGGAATTGGACGTGACTATCTTATTCCTTCGTCCTATATTCCAGGTCAGCCAAGTGGTATTTGTTAAAACAATGGCTGTGTTTTGTATTAGATGTTGAAGAAAGTATTTTTATCACTAGGAACACCCTGTACAATATAGTCATATTGTTATTTTACTCAGTTTTTTATGTCATTTGGGAGAACAGTATTTAAGTCAGTGAAAGTGATGTAAATATTGCAAGCTTATAGTTTCTGTTCAGTTTGTAACAACATGATGATTCCTGTACAACTCCAACCAGGAAACTCTGCTTATGTTTTCTAAAGAATTTAACTTCCCTTGGCAATACATGTTTGTTATTAAGATCTTAGTAAGCAATGGTTGTCAAAAAGGGTGTGTGACTGTTTCTATACATAAAAACTGTTGAAATACTGATATTTACATGTTTTGTTTCTTTATAAATTATGCCTTAGAAAGGCTGCACATTTTTGTTAGTATCAAAAGCATGCCATGTAAAAAAATAATGAAAACCAAGGCAAATAATAAAAGAGCAAGATTCCATATGCTATTTATCTATTTGTAAAGGGACAAATGTGACTTTTTCAGACCTTTTTTTATTTTCCAGCAATAGACTTGCTGTTATCTGCAAATGAATGTCGAACCTTCTCATTGCAAAGCAGTGCTTTAAAGTGTGAAAAAGACACAAGGAGCTGCAATTCTTAATTTTCACTTTCTGTTTTTAATACGGTTATAACAGTAACAGAATTACAAATTGGAAGTTAACCATGAAGGAAAAAAAAAATTATTGTGATATTTGCCAACATTTTTCAGTTTTAAACATTAAACTCTTTAGAAAAGAGTTTGTAGTTTGAATTCCACAAGACAAAATTAAGTTTTAAATTAAATATAAGTTGTGAATGACCACTGAAATGTACTTAGTCTTCACTTTTTAAAATGTTTTTCCCATATCTGTACATAAAAATACAGTAAGCCAAGAGAGGAAAAGTTGTTGTTGGTCGTGAAAATATATTTGCATACATGATGCATATATTTTTACATGTTATCCCTCCCTTTATAAGATTCACAGATGTGAGATACAAACTCATGAGTTGTGGGGAAAAGCCAAAATTGCAGTTGTTTGGTTTTAGTTGGGTTTTGTTTGTTTGCTTGTTTGTTTGTTTTTGTGTGTTTGTTTGTGTTTTTTGTTTCGGGTTTGGGTTTTTTTGTTGGGTTTGGGGGTTTTTTTGTTGTTTTGGAGGGGGGGCTTGTGGGTATGCGTGTTTGTTTTGGAATGTCTGTTTCTCAGGAACTTAAAGATGATATATCATGAAGGTCACCTGCTTGTCATATCTATTCTCTTCATAGAAAAACTGTTGCCAGCTTGTCAGGCATTGTTTCTTACAGAGAATTTCACAAAGGACATGTATTTTGTTACTTAGCAGTGTCAGGGCACTCTGTGAAATATTGTATCTTCTTTTGGGCACCACGCATAAAATACAGGTATTGGAAGAAACGAACAAGAATTTTAAGAAGCTTTGAACATGCTAACTAGGAGAAAAAATGGAAGTGTTATTAATGAAATCTATAAAATAACAGCAGTGGTAAAGACTGAAGGAGTGTAATAGCCACCTTCTAATGTGTAAAAAGTTATTTAAAAGGGCTAGTGGTCAGTTTGTGCTTCCATCTCCTTTAAGGAAAATTGATTTAATTTTTCAAAGAAAATGATTTAGATATAAGGCATATTTTTCTCTCGGAGGGCACTGAAGAACTGCAGAAGGCTTTCAGGAGACTCTTCTCTGTAGTTAAACCAAAATGTTCAGGGATAATCTACTTATACTCTTTTGCATGTGTGCTGAATTATATGTATTCTTGATGTCATTACCAGTCTTTCTTTTGTAGCAATTAATTCTTTTGTCCTCATTATCAAATGGACATACTATATTTTTTAGGTATTTAGCACAGGAAAAATATCTTAATACTAAAGAGTTGGAACAATGGAGCTAGCAGCTAGTCCTTGTAAACTTTTACTCCTTCAACACCAAGTTCTCCCTTTTCTTCATGCATCTTATTACTCTTTGGTTTCTAGTATAGTGTGTCAATGACCAGAAAGCAGGACCATAACAACAGCTACCGCATCTTGTCCTTGCTGGTACAAAATCAGAAAGAAACGTATTTGGTCCTAGAGTTCTTTTGAACTCCTCCAGATTTCAAAAGAGGAATCTTCTTCTTCACTAGTTCAGCACTGTTAGGTCTTTTGCAAAGCGCTAGTTTCCTGGTTTTGACCCTATTTTCTTATCTATTCCACACTGAGATTTCTTTGTCTAGTTTATCGCACAAAGGGAATTGGCATTTTTGTTAGGGCTTCCATTTTACTCGAATTGTCTCATTCCTACAATCCCTTGTTTAAGGTGCATGTTCAAAGTTAATTCTACTTCCTGTTGTCCTTGCTACTCCCTTTCATTACAGGAAGGAACTTCAAAAGACACATTCAGAGCCAGGAGTACAAACCAGAATAGTAGAACCATTCTAATCACTTTACCAAGGAAGATGCTTGAGCCTTCAGACTGCATTTATTATTCTTTTTTCTAAGCGTAAAATAATAGGAGTCAAGAACTAAGGCATCTTCAACAACAGTAGAAAAGTGTTACACCTAGGACTACTTCTGAGATGAAAAAAAGGTATCTGGGAACTACATCTGAGATTCCTTTTTAAAAAATGGTTACGACAGCATTCCCTACTTCAGATTGTCCTCATTTTTCTCTACTTTAGACGCCAGTTGTTGCAGCTGACACGTACTGGCTCACAGAATTCTTTGGCGTCCCTACAGAAGTCAGACACTATTACTCTCCTGTAACCCTAAGGGAAAAGTTTTTGTGGTTTTGAAGCCATGTTTGTTTGTCTGAAGTGCCTGGACTTCATGGTCTCAGCTGCTGCTAGAGGAGGTAGAAGAATGGTTATACTTCCTTACTAGTGCACTATCTGATTTGGTCTCCTAAAGTTTCATTGGCAATTAATGAGGTAATCATGGACTGTTCCAATAGCTTGTGTCACATTCAGGTTTGTTTTGCATCACTCCAGGCTACCTTTGATGCCTAATGTGGCAAGAGCTTCAATTGCTTCCTCAGCAATGGTGACTGTGACTAGCCGTAGAATGTTTTGCAAGATTCACAGGTACTGAAAAAGGATTTACTCTTTAGTGTCTGAACTGGTCTGCCTGTGCACAGTTTTCTGTTCATTCATAGATTCAAAGGTGGTCCCGTGGTCTTTAGAGTATTATGTACACCAAACAGAATGCGTGACTTGGTTTGTACTCAGTGAAGCAAGCAGAAGAGAATGAGGGAAGTGCTAAGATATAACAGCTATAGGTCTGCTTCAGGCTGGGACATTGGATTGCAGGATTTAGGCACTACTGCAATGTTGCCCTCAAACTGTTCCTGTATGTGAAAATAATGAATTGCCCAGACGAATCATAATATTGATGGTAATCATGAAAAAGGGAAAGTATATTTCATTTTATACATTAGGCTAAAAACATGGCTTTCATTGTGATGGTCTTTTCAGCTATTAAAAAAGTAATGTAAGGAGTACTTTACTCTAAGCTGTTCATTTATGCCTGTAATTTTAACAAGGGTTCCAATGATAACATAAATTACAAATTAAAGATAAGACTGTGGGGGTTCAGTTACAAGAATCCAGGGATGAATTACCACTTTAACTTATATGCAATACATTGTAATGGAAATGTTTAAAATTAATTAATGTTTTTGAAAAATATCTCTGTCTTTGCATCCTCCCCACAATATCTGTCATCAGTTTCCCCATACTTATCAGAAGTGGCTAGCTATATGCCTTTATTTTCTTATATAGAAATGTAAATAATACATTAATATTTGTACAGTATCACCTTTATGTGACTAGAAAAATTCCAGGTTTTTACCTTGTTTTTTTTTCAGTTCTTTGCTATATACTTGTATTTTTATCCTGCTCTATGAGAACATTGGACTTTACCAGTAATTAAATTTGTTAATAGAGTTTACACTTAATTTTTAAATTTTTTTTGCTTTTTACACAGCTGACTACATAAGAAAGTAAAAAATGTCCTTCTGAGGATATTTTTTCAGCTTTTGTTGATACCTGAAGCAGTCACAAATTAGATGTTTAAATAATTGTATAAAATTAAATATAGAGCTGTCTGTATAAATTTTATTACTTGAATATTGCAACCCACTTCTCAGAATACCTCTGATGTACATATTTTTTAGTAATTTTTATCTCAAAATACTTATATCATTTACTCAAACATTTATATCTTTTAGATATGTTTTCTGTAAGTTGACAGAATATGGTCTTTAATGTTTCAATGGTTGAGATTTAAGCAAATAAAAACAATATATAAAGAGGAGGCCCAAGTATGGGAGATGGAACAGCTTTCCCTACAAGCACAGAATTTCTGCCCACTTGTATTTGAGATGCAGAAGTATTTCAATAGAAAATGGTTCATTCTCTAAAACAAATGGAAATGAGGAGAGGTTAAATTAATATTTCACCATTCTTTCAGCTGTTTATTTCTTGCTTATAGATTCTTAAAAAATATTTTTAATTTTTAAAGTTATAAAGCTATATGCTTTGGAAATAAGAGAGAAAATTAAAAGAAAGTTTAAAAACAGTCTTTAAAATAGCATTTTCATTTTGGTTTTTCTCTGTTTTATGTGAGCTATACGGGAAACAGATGGAAGCATTATTAATTTTTTCCCCCAATGAGTTTTAGTGCAGCGTATTTGTATGTGTTATCTGAAACATATGAATACTTAGTATTGCTGCTGTTAAATTCGTAATGAGTTGTAGGGATTGTGAAATTCCCTGACTGGCTCTCATGCAAGTAGTTCATTTGCAGTGCTTAGATGTGTTAAGATTAAGCAGGGGGAATATGGCAAGCACTATTCCTGACCCTAGATGAAAAATTCAAATTTCTAGCTTTATGAGTTTACCCCAATTCTTGTGTTTGGTGAAAATCAGATAACTGTGTAACCCTGCAAGAAATCTTGCAGTAAAACCTGTAAAAGATTGCATGGATTCCATGTCATATTGGAAATTCTGTGGTAAGTACAAAGACGTGGAAAACTTGGGGCAAATTTTATGCATCAGATGGTAGTCTTTGCTTATATATAGCAATACTTAAGGTTCACAGGCACGTTAGGTGTTGGAATACCTGAAATCAACTTGTATTTTTTTAAATAGCAGTGGTGGTACATGGAAACATTGATTTTGGTCTTCAGCCACATCTTCACAACTGGCTTGCTATAACATCCAGATATTTTCAAGTGGGACAGACTGTTGTGAAATGTCTCTGATTATATTTTAATTTTTAATTTAATTGTAGTAAAGCTGGTTTTAATGTACTGCGTTGGGTCTGGGTTGGTATTAATACTTCAAATAAGTTAAACTAATTATGTAAGATGTAGTATAATAAACTGTATTACTAAATGTTTTTCTTTTAAAGAAATATTAATTTTATAAGTTCTGTAATTTTTATCTGAAAATATTAGGGCCACATAGGCAATGTCCTGCACATCTATATGTTGTGGCAGCTTACATCTCCACACTGGAAACTCAGTCCCTACAAAAATTAAAATACATATTTGTTATCATATAATTGATCATAATGAAACTACTTATATAAGTGGTGTTACATACATAGTTAATAGTCCTTATATTTCTTTGAAATTTATAAGGACAGATGGAGTGCTGCATTTGCTTTGGTATGAAAGCAAGATAGTTTTCATAATGTGTACAGAAATTAGGCATGGGATACTACAATATTTACTTATATAGAGACATGAAATGAAAGTGATAGAAAATGCAAGCTAAAATTGATAAAAACTTAGCTTTGAATTGGTGTTGTAATCATACAGATGATGTTACAGAAGCATTTTCATCATATCAAAAAAATTATACCTATATTTTCTATGTTGTAGAATAAATTTATCTATAAATTAGCTATAAAGTAGCTGAATTAAAATTACAAGTAAAACATTTGTTTACGAAGTGATATACAGTAAACAGCTCTTTATAAACAGTGATTACTCTGATCAGTACTAGCACATGAATAAGAAGACATTCAATATTCTCTCTTTGGTAAGAGTCTTTGTCTGTTAGTGGTTACAACTGCATTCCCAATAATAGCTGAATTTATAATTTGTATGTTTGAAAGGGCTGTTCTGTAGATAACCATGTAAATATTGCTTTTATAAAGCTGATGAACTGTAATTGTGTTACAGTGACATTATCGATAGGACAACTATGTTTTTTCTTTAATGAAATACTTGAGAAATATACCTCTTATCTGCATGCTGATATAAGTATTTCTCTGCTGGGATCTAATTTAAACACTTCATGAGAGACTGACATTTTCAGTGGCTTAAACATCCTTAAAAGCTGCTTTGTTCATTGCAAGCCATATTTAGTATGACCTCATAATAATGTAGCACACCTCAAGTGTCATGCCTGTCTTTACTATGCACATTGGAGCTATGTTCATCTATACTAGACAACTGCACTTCAAGGAATTTTTTTTTCTTGATAGGCAATTAGCAGTAATTAGGAAGATTCACTTCAGTAAGATGTCAACATGAGATGATTGTTTAAAAAAGTTGAATGTCAGTGGCTTTAGAAGAGGATTTTTTTCGCTGACACATAGGTATGGCATGTGAAACATGAAATGTTAATTTAACTTTTCTGCTTATTATTCATGCACAATATTATTTTGTCATTCAGCTACTACACTGACAGAGTGCAAAGGGTGTTAAAATAGTGCTGCTAGAATAAAAAGAGGATTAATCTACCATTGGCCAATTAGCCAAAGGGTACTTAATGGTCTCTAAAGGCTACTGAAGTCTAACAACTAGCTAAAGCACTGGCAAAAAGTCCTCTATATTACCTTCATTTACTTGACATTTTGTGAAACAGTGAGCTGCTGGTAGCTGCATTTGGCTGAAAAAAATTACAACTCAGTGATGCAGTAGATTTTACTAAAATTTCAGAGCAATGAATTACTAATAACTTCTATAATTTAGAACTTTTTCTTGCTTTTGGGGGTCTTTGTTTTGATACAGGGATAGGATATTAAGTCACCAAAGACTTCTGTTTGGTATTTTGTCTTCATGTCTGGAATACTAAGTAACTAACCACTTACAGCACTCAATGAAAAAAACTTTCACTGAGGATTTGGAGATATTTGCTTTTTCTCTATATGATCACATTAAGTGTGCAGCACAGTTGGCTTTTTAGTCTGGTACATATCTTTTCATATTTTCAGATAGCAACATACCATATTTATAAACTTCAGGTTTTTTTCTGTAACCCATCAGGCAGAGGTAGGTTTTGATTCAAGAGAACAAAACAGGGTTAAGATTAGTGGGATTGACTCAATAATTTTTGCTTTGGATATTGTAAATAGGTTTATCATTATGTAATAATAACATTTGATGGAGTGTGTAAAATCATAAATACTTGACTCTGTGCCTGCAAATATGTTTTCAAGAGTTCTTTCATGGCTTATGTGTGCAACAAGTACTGCTTATCTTGTATATTTTTCATGATCAAGTGAGAAAATAGCATTCTATTTAAAACCTTCAGACAAACAATGTTAGATTTTAAAATAAAACTTGGGACAGGAGCTATGCATATTGCAAATGTATTTTATTACCAACTGTAGCAAGACTTCTTAGAGAAAAGAAAAAGAGTATGTTGACTTCAGGTTTCTTACAGACATCACTGCACACTGAAATGTTTTTGTCTGACAGGATTTCAGAATACAAAGCTTCATAGCAAATATGATTTTCTACATATCTGAGGATATTTGTATTAGTTATAGAAGGATTACAAAGTGAGTAGTAAAATAAAGTTATTAAATAAAGGGTTTCAGGAATATGTGATTAACACCCTATTTTATAATTTTGCCTAGAAATACATTCTGTATGATATATTCTGCAAATACAAATGTATGGAATCATGTACAGCAGTGGCAGTGCAGTATCAACCACCACCAACAGAAGCGTCGTTTTCAGATCTGCCAGTTGCAGTAGGAGAGTGACTCTGCTGTAAACTGAGCTGGAAGCTCCTCAGAGGATTGTTGTGGTGCCAAGGAGTAATAGGCCATTCTTGGAGCTCTCTGCATTAATCCATTGGGCCTTCCAACCTAGCTGTCATGTGGAGTAGAGGGTTTATGGTATACAGACTTGCTGAGTCACTGGAAGTTTTACTTTGACTACAGAGAAACTGAGATTTCATCACTTATCCCTTTGTGCACAATAGAACAGAGTGTCATGGGTATACCAGGAGCAAGGAGATTAAGACAGATGAATGTTAAAATGTTGCATCTATAAACATCTGTTAAGCCAAAACACTCTGGAGGAGGTGAGGCAGACAAAGGCTGCTACATGGTGGAGGAACAGCAGTAGCCTGCCTTTACCAACATCTGGTCTAGCTGGTGTTTAAGATTCTACCTTTCATCCTGGTGACCTCGTCCCCTGGAGTAAATCCTTTTTACTCTGTCACTCAGGATTTGCGTGCATGGTAGCACACACACAAAAACCCCCGTGTCTAAAAAAGAAAAAAGAACAAAAGGCTAGACCTAAAACTTAGCAAATGATCAGGGACAGCAGGGTAATGAACTTGCTTCTTAAGAAAGTAAATGCAAGGAATATCTTTTAGGCATAAATATTTTGCCAGGGCATAGGCATTGTTTTTCACACCCCACATAGATTTATATAGAATTTTCACCTACCCTTTCAGTATATTGCAAACTGAAGAATAATGCAATAGAATTATCAACCCTGTAACACCATTTATGTTGTTTCCAGAGCTGTTAAGAGACAACCTTCTCGACATCTCTAATTGCAATTGCATGTCTGTCTTTGTCTGTTTTTGCAATTTGGGGGGTGTTTGTCTTGTACGTCATATCCTACTTTCACTTCACCCCTTTAGTTCTGATGCTGTTTCTGAATTTATGTAAATTCATATTTTAAATAATTTTTTTCTACCTCTCACATAAATTCTGTAACCAACATAGTACTGTCATCTTTGGCACCTGCCCCATGAAAGGCTTTTCTTTTTCAATATATTTGCTGTCATTTTGGGGATTGTGGCCGCTGCAATCATGGCATTTTAGACCAGATATATTTTGGCGGCAGTAGTAGCCTAAGAAGCTTCTGAGAGTCATGAACTATCTTGACCAGATATGGGGGCATTTCTAGTTTTAATCAGAGATATTGATCTAGCTATGATTTTTTTTCTTTTCTTTTTATGAATAATTTATTATAGAGCCACTGAATCTTGAAATTCTGCATGTAAAATACTGGCTATATTGGACAAACTAACTTAATCCTTCTATCTTTCTATACTATATCTTTCTGTACTACTACTCATTTTGCTTATTAAAGTAGCCTTCATTTTGTCTTTTACTCAGACTGTATTAATGGTGAGAATAATATATCAGATTAAGGAATAGCTTATTAGAAAATACGTTAACACTATTTATCTCTTGTTCAATAGTGACAGCAGATGCAGAAGAGAATGGAAAGATTAACCCCTTTACTAGCAACAGTACTTATCTCAGATACATATGTAAACTGCCTGTTTGCTTTAATAAATGCACTTAAGTGTGAAATATGATTAGAGTTTTAACTTTAAATACAGGATGCATTTTCTTGTATTCATGGTGTTTTTTAAAGCTAGTGCCAAATCTACAAGCAGTCATGTCATTCATAATCAGAATAAACATGACCATAATTTTTCTTTTATTTTAATATATATGTGATCTTCAGATGACTGGTGTGGAAGTACATCTAAACTGTGGAAGTATATCTAAACACATGTATATAAAAGTTTTTTTCTAATAATACCAAACAGTATAAATTATTTTTGAGTTAAATAATAAAATGCTTAGAAATAGAACACTATCTTTAACTTTCTCTCATGCATGGATTTTTATGTACCAGCATATAATAGGGCACACATTTAGTCATTTCAAGCTGTAGTATCTTCTCCAATTTCTTATCAGGATTCTTCACAAAGGAAGATTTTTTGCCCTTTGAGAGATTTCAATACCATTTTGTATAATTGTTCCTTATGTTAGACTACGGTATTACAATTTTCTTTGGAATAATAAGATAGTACTACAGTTACTGTCTTAAAGAGCGAAGAGTTGTTAAGCCATTGGTGGCTTTTTGGCTGACTACAGATTTGTGAAAGTTAACCACTAACATGAAGATTATTTCAGTTCCCCTTTTTGCAGAACAACATTCAATATTATTTAAATTAAAACAAGTATTTTATTTAAAAGATTATGTCTATAAGGAGTACTGTGAAATATGTTGTTACCAATATTGAATAATTCTTGTCAGTTGTCAATCAAGTGCAACAAGACTGAGAGTTTGTTCGCATGTTATTTATTTGAACTAAATCCCTAACAAGCCTCGTCTGCTAATTGGACTTAGCATTTATGTTGCTAAATGAGAAGCGTTTTGGCTGCAGTATAGGGTGGTAAGACCTACCCAGTGGAATAAACAACTAACATCTGTTATCCTGTCCTGCTCCAGCTTGGCTTTTACCACTTAAGTACCTCAGCCCTAGAGTCAAGGTTATGGAATATGTGGTTCTCTGGCTATGGTGCATATGTGTGAAAGGGAAGAAATAACACGAGTAAAGACCAGCCAACCAGAAGATATTTAGTGCAGCTGGTCCACTTTGCTTTAACCTCTACAAGCCCTACAAATATCACAACAAAAGCCAAGAGAAGGATGTATGTTTTATAGCAGTTGTCAACAGTGCAATTCAAGCGAGCTTACAGTGGTCACCATTGAAACAGATTTGACATTAAACACCTTTAATACGCATCAGTGTATGAGACACCTTGGTATTTTTTCATGCTCTGTGTAGAAATAATTGCTGAATCCCAGAGAGGCTCTAGGTAAACAGGTTTCAATAGTAACTACTGTTTTCAGTTTTCTGTAATAAATTTTGTCTGTTATAGTAAAAATAGCGATGTGTACAGTCAAAATTGAATTAGCTTACCTTTTAAAAAAATTGCATGTTTTTAATGTTATCTGACTTCTTTTTCCTGATGGATTTGATCTTTGCATGGACTAGAGAATTCAACCAACGGCTATGCAATATAATTACAGATAGTATATACTGTTTCACTCCTCCTGAATTCTGAACCAGAAGAGCATCTCATATGATCAAGCAGGAACTTTTTAGGATGCAATTATGATTGTTTCTTCTCTTTGTAAAACAGGTGTTGACCTCCAACCTGGCCAAGTGGCAACAGGAGAAGGAAGATTTACAAGGAAAATTGACGTTGAGAGAACATCTGCCTCAAACTGCTGGCAAAAGTGAAGCCACACCAGCTCCTTCAAAGAATGTTGATTTAGAGATGAAACAGCTGCAGTGCAAACTAAAGGTGACAGAACAGATTACCCAGTGCTGAGGATAATTTGTATGAACGGTATTTCATAACTGGGTCAAGAAGATACATGTATACTCACATATGCGTATCATTTATAGATCTTAGCCAATGATTAGCAATTTAGGTGTTAGATAACCTTTGATGTTAAGTAGAAATGTAGTCATAAGCAGGAGAATTAGCAGTTATAATAAAAACAATTTTTGTAAATCAAATAGGCCGGACTGGGAAGCTTGCTGGGTTTTCAAATAATGATTAAATGCATCTTGTTGAAAAGTGCTGTCAAATTACTTCAGTCAGAATTGTGTTGATTCATTGCTTCTTTTAGGAAGGTGGTAAATCGTAGGTATCTGTGAAAGGGGAACAAAGAATTTGAGCTAGTGGGGCGACTTATGTAATGTAACGGTGTTATGTTGCCTGTATGTCACTACCATTGTCTTCAAAGAGGCATCATTCTTTTTGTGCTTGTATTTTTGTAGATTAGCTGGTAGAAAAATACTGATGTGTTGATGACTTCATTTTTCAGTGTCCAGTGATTCTTTTTATGTGGATTATTTGGATGCTGGACTGTGTTGATCTGAGAGCTTTCTTAGCAGGTGACCTGGATCAAAAATATTAATTCTTCTTCTGATCTCACTGGAGGAAATATATGTTCATCAGAATGTCTTAAAGTTGTTGGTTTTTTTCATCATGTTGTGTTTAATATTTGAGAAAAGATAAAAGGTCAAAATGGTACAGCTTCTTGCTGCTGGAAGAAATGGCACACTAGCAAGCTGGCTGCCAAAGGATCAACTAGAAGAAAAGGCCATATTACATGAATGATGTAGCTGGCTTCTGGCTCTGAGTACTGGATTATCTGTGCTAGCACATGACATGTGGGTAGTGCTCAGATCTTTTAACTGTTGATGGTAGTCATGATATTACAGGTCTTGGCTGTAGCATGCTGGATGCGTAACATCTACATTCAGGGATTATAAAGGTAGGTCACATTGATAAAGAGATGAGGGCAGCAGGAAGTAGCCATGAAAAGGCACATAGTTTGGTCTACTTTAATTATGTGAAAGAGATCTTGAAAGCATACATGCTGAGTTCTTGAGTGTTGATTTTAGGTTTGGGTTTGATTAATCTGCTTCTGTTGCTGGAGAGTGGCAATTTCTGTTAATTAGGGTTGTTCCTTTTAGATGCATGTCCTTATTATCTAGAAACTTAGTAGTCAATTGCTCTATGAAAGTAAGAAAAATTAAAAATTGGGATTTTATTTTTTTTTGTAAAATTGTCAAAAAGTTACACTAGAAGCCTACCTTATTTGTCTGCTACATGTGAACTGCAAAATATGTTGCTGAAAAATCAAAGTTTGGGGGTTTTTTTCTGTAGCAGAGGAAACATTTGGCAAGCATATATAAATCTGCTGTCAAAAATACTATTGTGACTTTTAGTCCCTTTTTAAAGTTGTATTACATTTTTAATGTAAAAAATAAACCATGTATGCAAATCTACATTTAGAATAAACATAGTCTGTGACCCCAAATCCAGATTAGTATGGTAAATTCACTGGTTGCTGAATTGGATGAGAGTTTTGACTGTAAGGGCCTCAACAGCTAATTAAATCAAGTTACTGAAATTCTTAGCCTTATTTTGACCTAATAGTTTTTCAAAAATTTAAGTAATTTGCAAGTCATTGCAAGTCATTTAAGTCAATGCAAGTCATTTTTAGCAGAAGAAATTGGCAAAATTTTCTTCTATTCTTCCAGGCTACCTGGCATACCTAAAAATGAGTGACAAAGTTATTCTCCTAAATGTCTGAATGTGGAAGCAGGAAAAGCTTTCCTTATAGCTCAAAATCTCAAAGTATCTGGTTTTTTTAGTTACGTTTTTTTCTCAGAGATATCTTTATGGTGTTTATGATGTATGTATTTACTGCTTCTATCTTTGCCAATAAGAAATATGTTAAGTGTGGGTGGTGAGTTCAGAAGCAAAATACCATAAGCATATGTCTTTGCCTCTGAACATGTGCAGAGGCCCACCTAAGTATTCAAGTTTGTATCTGATGTGTAAACCACGTAACTGGATGCTGTGCTTCACAGTAATGAAGTTCAAGCTCAACAAACAGGTCTCAGGAAACTCAAGAATATTCTGCTAGCATACAGCATTTAACCAATTTTCTGGTTATACCTCACATTATAATAATAGTAAATAGACTAGACAAGTTATTAAGAACAATATTTTACATCTAAATATGCACACAAGAATATATACTCCCCTTGAGGTGCACAGAGTTAGGTACAATACTCCCATTAATGTTAATAGGTGTTACAAGTCTGCACTGAGCAAAGAAATTCTCCTGAAGTATCTTTGTTTACAGCATGTCTGATCTGTTTGCTTATTGTTTCTACATAATGAGTAAAAAACTTTAGTACAGTGGCTGAACCTGCATGCATATACACACACGTATATGTTGTGCATATGCATAACATGTATGTATCTTTTGGCAACACCTTTTGGAGTTCTGAAATCTCTATATGCAATTATGTCTGAGCTGCCATTTTCAGCAACAACTGTATCATTCTTTACTGGAATTACACATTCCTGAAAGTTAGGATCATACCTTTTCTTTGCTGAAGTGTAAGACTTCTGTTAGTTTGGCCAAATGGAAATGTCTTTGTCTTGTGTTTTGAGTTTCAAGGGACACAAAAACAACTGCTCTTGTAGATTGTCTTGTATTTCTAAATGCACGTGATGGAAGAGAATATTGGAAATTGTTGCTCTATAGTTGCAGGCTCCTTGTTCTGTAGAACTATACCATTCAAGGATGTAGTTCAAATGAAGATCCAATTTTATTTCTCTTAATTTCTGTCACCCTTTCAGCTGACCATGCTATGCAAGAGAAAATGTGGTCCTGCTAGGTCTCTGGGCTTGCAGTTGTCCTGGGGAGCATCTGTTAATTATACATTATTAGAGTAATGGAAAAGTACTGATTTTGATCATATTTTTGCAGGATTGTACTTTTCCTTAAGTGTTGCTGGGGTAAGAATGTTCCTTTTGAAATTAATTTCTAAGATTCATAAAATACCTGGAAGTTTACACAGCTCATTATTTCTAACAAATTTACTGTTGACTGTGATAATATTCAGTCTGCTTTATTTATGTTTTCATATTTTTTCAATATAGAATTCGAATAATGAAATCACTAAGCAATCGACCACCATTAAGTCACTAAAAAATGAAGTCCAGGGAAAAGAAGAACGCATTCGGGAGCTACAAACGAAGTATGTTCACTCTTCTATCCATTGTGTTTGGTGCCACCCAGTGGCAGCTTTATAATTGTTGCAACATAGCCTGTTCTTAAATAGATTTTTAAGTGAATGTTTTCTTTTTATTGCAGTCTTGCAGACTGTTACGGGGTTTTTTTTTTTAGAAACTGGAGCAGTACGTCCTAAAATAACGTTTTGTTTAAACTGATGAGTGATTAGCTAGCTACAGAATCTGTATTGCCATAAGAATAACTTAAATAAAAATTCAGACTCTAGAGTAGACTATCTTATCCTTGATGTAAGTCTAAATGAATTCCTCAGCACTGTTAAACACAGTCTTTCAAATACACTAATTCTTTGCCTAGGGGCAAAGAGACATGTCAAGGTTCAGAATCTTAAGCAAGATTAAATATTCAGTCTTGTATTCATAAAAAGTTCAAAAGGACCGTTGTATTTGTTTCTATTTGAATTGATTACGGTTTGCTACTCGTTTTGAAATTCACTTACATTGTTGTGAAGCATGCAACTGAGATTTGTATTGTACCTACTTTAACTGATATAATACTGTTCTTCAAATATATTTTATAAACGTAAGCTATTAGTATATCTGTAAATTTCTTGCCTGTCCCAGAAGTCTCATTCTATTTTTTTTTATTTGTAGAAAGAATGCTGTTTACTTATCTGAAATAAGTTCATATCAAAAATAAAGAACTCTTAAAACTGTTAATGTGTATTTTCTGGTTTCTGTTTCAAAGTGAAACTGAATTTTTCTATGATAAGACTTCAATTTAAAATAGAGTCACTGGCTATCATGTTTTCTTTATAAAGTAGGTATTGGGGTTTTTTTCATAAAATGTAGTTATAATCACCAAAATATCATTAACAGTATATATGTGAAATAGATGGAAGAAATTTTAAGATCCACTGTTTTCCTGTTTTTTTAATATGGTATTGACATGGTATCAACAATGTTTTTATTCCTGAACATATTAATGTCATGCATTTTGCTTTCATTAAAAAATAGATATTGCTTCTGTTTCTATTTAAAATATTAATTTGTATCATAATGGCAGAGACACTTTGTCAGGCATAATTTTCTTATTGAGCAGTGATTACATTGTAGTACATNATTATAGGGATAGAGGTTTTTTCATGTATTTCTGTGTATTACTCGTTTGGATGAATGGAGACTTGCCCCTTTCTTTTGAAAATAAATTTGTACGTAATAGTGTTTGAATGATACAGACACCAAAGAAAAATAATTAATTAAATTTTGTGTGCTCAACAGGTTTTTTGCCTTATTTTGTAGCAGTTTAAGATGAATTATGATTTCAGATAGACACGGTAGAGCATAAGCCACAACAAAAAGCAAATCACAAATAAATTGCTTATTTAGAAATAGGTCTGTTTAGTAAGAGAATTGAAATTGGTTTTAATGGTTGAGAATAGTGTAAATTGTAAGAATTGCATTTTATTTTAAAAAATCTTATAAACCTACAGGAACAATAGTTTATCTGCTGCATTTATAATTTTTAGTTTTTAAAAATAGTTGCATAGTAACAGTATTTTCTAAGAGTGACATGCAGTGTGACTTCTTCCCTTCTAGGATTTCTCGATTGGAGAGGGACCTTAATATGAAAAGACATTTGATAGAAGATTTAAGGTCTCGTCTGAAAGCAAATCAAGAAAATGAGAAAACCTCTAATGAAACATTAGAAAGTCTGGAGAGAAAGGTACTTCTTTCTTGCTGTTTTAGGAAAAACAAAAGCTAGTGGATTTACAGAAGTTATTTCAACACGCTATACATACTAAATCTATATATTGCTTTAAGTAAATAATATATGGTTAATTTAAGAGTGAAATTTCCTCCACAATGATTTGTATGAGATCAGTATATGGTGATAGCTTGGATGGATTTAACATAATTTAATGTATGTTCATAAGAGGTATAATTAAATATTAAAGTATTCAGAACACTGAGTTGCAAGGATATGCTGCAAGTAGTAAGATTTAGTTTTATGCACTGTGATTTCATAAAATACAGTAGACCTGAAACAAAAGTGATTTTACATGACATATGCTAATGAAGCCTATGCACCTCTCCTGGCTATAGCAGTTAAATGCTTTAATATGTTTTCTACTGCAATGTTATGAATCATTCACAGTTCTTATCTTAATGTAATTCTGTCTGTGTAGGTAGAGCTTAATTTCTATAGCAAATTATTTTCTCCTGCAAAATTCAAGGACAATTTCACTGAAGCAAAGAGAACCTGTATGTGTTTTGGCATCTTTCTATATTATCAAACCAGTGTATTGCACTTTGGCCTTTAATACCAGAAAAAGATGATGATGTTTGGTTGTCTGTGAGCTTATGACCCTAAAACAGAAATAAACAATATACTCATTTGCTTTTGTTTTCTTAGAATACTAGTGCTTGCTGAATATCACAGGTACTGTCTCTGCTGGCAGTCATAGAGCACTTTCAGCTCTAGAGAGAGCTACTGTCTTACCCTCCATGACAAAGATAAGGTGTTATTAAGAAATCCACAGCCAGAGAGTACCTGGTTTCGCTTTTAAACAAAAGATTTAGAATGGAATGATATACTTTAATGCTGTTCTTTGACAATTTTAAGCACTGCATTTCTCAGATTCCAGAGAATCAAATTCCATACATTAATTTGATTATTCCATGTGGAAAATCAGCTTGATAAATTTCACATTATCTTCAGCAGAAGATCAAAGAAATTCCCTGTTACTTGATACTGTCAGGAAAACTTTGCAATTAATACTGTCAGGAGAGCTGAATGATTTTCTGGGATCATAGGTCTATTTCATTTATTCAAAATAAGTGTTTGCATTGTATGGCAAAATGATAATTATCTAAGAGTCTTTACAGACTGTTAACATGTAGACAGCTATCATTTTCTTAGCTGAGATTTAATTAATGTTTTTCCCTCTGATAGAAAAAATGAGTGGAAGTTTTGGCTATGTCCCTTTTGCATGCACTATAACAGTAAAATATGTATAAACAAACAGCTCTGCAAATGAAGAGCTTTTTTTCTACACTCAAAACAACTCAAAACTTTATGTAACAAGATTGTGTGCTTACTGATCTCTACTGGATCAACAATAGAGATTTATTAGAGTCATTTCAGAAAAAGGTACTTTAATAAAATAACGTAATACATGTATGTTTATGCAATACTGGTATGCTTAGTTTTGATTTTAATTTTTAAGTTTTATATTTTATTAGTCAATTGCTCTTGGCCTTTCATTATTCCAGGTAAAGGCACTGGCTGAAGACTGTTCGAACAAAAAAACTTCCATTGACTCACTGAAACAAAGACTTAATGTAGCTACAAAAGAGAAGTCACAGTATGAGCAGATGTATCACAAGGCTAAAGATGAGTTGGAGAAAAAGGTATATTAGAGTTGTGTGGTCTCCACTGTAGAACTTATTCATACCTCACTTTCAAATGAAAAGTTGCAAGGTCATCAGCTTACATTTGTTAAATACTAAAGGGAAAAAAGAGCAGAATAATAGTAATGTGTTTCTCTGATTTAATTCAGTCCCATCACTGAAATTTAGATGCTGAAACATGGAGGTAATGATTGAAAATGAAATTATTTTTTCCCATGAAATTGTATTTTATGTGTTGTAAGTAGAATGTTCTGTGATGTTAACCACTGTGTGGGAAGTTGGTTTGTTCGTTCGTTTGTTTGTGGTCTACTATACCTGCCCATCAGCTTTTATCATATCATTACTGTTTCTCTGTGGATCTATTTCAGGATCTCAAGCTTACCAACCTAGAGAGCAAAATGATTGAGACTGAATGTGCTATGTCTGAACTTGAGACTACTGCATCTCAACAACTACATGGCTTGGCTAAACAGAGCAAACAAGCTTTGGAAACTATACAGAAGAAGCTGCTGCTCACCAGTGACAAAGTAGAAGAGTTCATGACATTTGTGAAGGTTTGAGTTTTGATTTTGTTTTGAGTGTTCACCTCAATAAAGGTATTCTTGAGTGAAAGTTATGTGTAAAATATTAAATGAAGCTAATCCTTTATTCATTCCCTGTTCTGGAACAATCTTTGAAGTTCCTGCACTGGCCTAGTGTCAGCACTGTACTGATCTAAACAGGGAGAAAGAGTCAATGAGTCTAAGTCTTCTAGACTTCTGAAGACTTCCATAATTTTTATTGGTCTTTTCTTTGTATACGGCTGCCAGTGTACTTGTTTCCAAGAAAAAGTGCTTGGTTGTATAGCAAATTACTCTGCAGATAAAAAATTCCCTACATATTTAAGGCAATAACTCATATCTGTTGATTAGTGTGAACTAACCTATTTTCCACATGCATGTATTTTTTTTTTCAGACATATTAAATAAGGAAGCTCTGTATTGCAAAATTGAAAGGAGTTTTAAAAGCAGTATGTAGAATATTCTTTTGTTATTTTGGGTAAATACTTAACAATCTGCTACAGTGCATCAGGCAGTAATATTGTGTCTGTGATTCTATACATAACACTTAATCACACTACTTCAATGTGAAGTTCTACAGAACAGACTGATCTGTGTTTTGTCACAATATTTGAAATATAAATATTATTTATTTTTCTGAAATATCGAGTACATAGCTAAGAATTATAATGCCTATTCAGTATATACCTGCCTTGAATTTAGCACGTATCTATTGTATACCTACTTTCAGACAAGGCTATATCTTACTAACCCATGAAACAGATCCACTGCTCTGCTCTTCTTGGATTTCTATAGATGTGAGCTGCTTTCAGATAAGTCTGAGCAAGTCTGATAGCATGTGAAGCGAAGTGCAGTGGTAATTTGATGCACTGTAAAAAGAAGGTATAAATAGTTATCTCTTCATGAATAACTTTCCACTGTGGACTGAAATTTAGTAACTTGTACTTGTGCATCTTACCTTCTTTCTGTCATCATCAGACAACAAGTCACTCTACATGGCAGTTTTCAGGCCTCTGGCATTGGCCTGATACCATCCCATGTTTAGTTCAGTTGCAAAATTCAAATCAACTTCATTATGAAAAAAGACTGAATAGTGTTGAGTGCACTTTAAAATCCCTAAATTCAAGGAATTTATAAGCTAAAATATCTAAGGCGAAAATTATTATTAACTTTCATTAAAAAAACATGTCTGTTATGGGAAGATGACTGCTTCTCTGTTAGTTACCATGAATATTCATTAGCATTCACATGGTTGTATTGTATGTGAAAAGAATGTTAATATGTAGTTTCTCTATAAATAATAATAATAATATTTAGCTAATCTCCCCAAGATAAAAGAATATCCATGCATATTGCAAGTAACTTTTTTGCTGACTACTGCTCCTCTGCAAAAAGATTTTTTGAAAATAAAGATGCTGTCTTGTAAGTCAAATATTGATGAACAAGGAGTTCCTCAGTAGACTGCTTTGTTTAGTTGGGTACTACATATTTATGGAAAAAAAGTTCTCTGAAATCAGGTTTTATTCACAGTATACCACTGTAAAAAATACTGAAAATCCGTGGCATTTCAGTGGAATTTTGTAGTATATCAAATAAATCCTGTTAAAATACCTCTTTTGTATCTGATGCTACAACCTGTGTAGAAAAGAGGTAGCACAGTAAGTAGCAGTACTTCTTGCATCAGCTCTTCCTTTGAAGTCTGGTCTGTCTCATTTCTACTCTCTCCTTCCAGGTAGCTGTCAATTTTCTCCTGACCTTGGTTCTCACTGAAGTTTCAGTAACTCAAATAAGTTTTTCTGTATAGAGATCAAGTTTAATCAAGTTTAAACTGTCTCTTGCTTAACCTGTTTAATGTATTTGTATGACCCTCTTATCTTTGACTGCTATTCTAATCACTTCACAAGCCTTACTTGTTTTTCTGAGGGTAAGCGTAATCTTCTCCTCATTAATCAATTGAATGCAGTTACTTTTTCTAGCTGTTGCATCTCTCTTATTATATAGTTCTGTTTTTAACATACAACAAATAAATAATTTCAGTGTTCAGCTAATTAATAGCTGCAGCTAATAATAGGACAACAGAGGAACTTCAGACAAGAGAGTGTGGCTCTTTCTGTTTATAGCAGACACTGCTACTTGCCTTAGAGTTATTGATAACTCAGAACCACAGGATCTTGAATCCATTTGGATCAATATACCAAGTTACAAAACCTGGGGGAGAGGTTTCTGATAGAAGTCTGATATACACCACTGGATCAGATTAGAAGGTATGATGAGTTACTGGTTAAGCACATATTGATAATGTACAATGAAGCATTGCATTGCTATAGGGAGCCCAGTTTGGGACACTTATGCAACTAAAATTGCTAGATTGCAAAATCTAGTAATAGGTTCTAAAAATAGTGGAAGAAATAATTACAAACAAAATTTTCTGTATCTAGTATGTTGTAAGTCATTATTGGACTTACTTTTGCTAAAGTATGGTAAAGGCATCAGGTGTTATGTCCTAAAATACATTCAGTGGGAACCAACAGGGCATCTACAATAGGTTTTAGAGCAGCTCGTTTCTCCAAAGCTGTTATGAAAAAGATACAGGCTAATATAAAATATGAATAGAAAGCATAGACTGTAACAGTTTATTGAGTAACAAAAAAACTCCCACAGTTCCATAATTAGAGGGTAGGTTCCTATAAATATCTCTTTCCATTTGATAGGAAACAGAACAGGATATTATTGAAATAAAAGGCAATATAAAGGAAGTGGATTATAGATAATCTGGAATTACGAGCAGCAATAGAGAATGGAGAAGAGCCTGAAGATACCAAGATGAAATCTGTGGGTAGCAAGTCCAAGAACGAAAGTACAGGGACAGGATTTAAAAATGTATAGTAATAAGATACCTATTACAGCATGGATATGACCCATTATTAGATAAAACAACTCTGTGACCCTAGGAAGACAGAAGAATTGTATGAATATCTCGATTTTGTATCTGGAAGAAAATAGGCTGATGTTATATGAAGATGATGAAACATTCCCACTCTGTTGGTAACCAGTGGAGGAATTTAAAGAATTTCTAGAGAGAAGTAGTATTTTAAAACTGAGTACTTCTATAGCTTACAATTTTATAGGGCTAGTTAAAGAATTGTCTTTTGCTGATCCTCATTTTGAATAAATATTCAAAGTAAGTATATATGTACTATAACACTGCCATGAGTCTAAGTGTAATATTGAGTGAATATTCAGAAAAGCAGTTAGGATAGGTTTTTTTAGGCCAGTTTGTCTGACCTAATTTCTGGCTAAAATAATGAAAATCTGATTTGAAATTGGATTATTAAAGTATTAAAGCACAGGAGAGTATAGTTATACTTCTTAGAATAGCTTTATGAAAAATAAGTTGCACTGAATAAATCTGATTTCTTTTCTGTAAGGCAGTACAAGTCAGTTCATAAAGGTTAGTATTCATTTTAATATGCTTCGGTTTTAAGATGTCTGACCTAACAATGAGACATTCAGATAAAAAATGTAGGCTATGAAATATCAATATGTTAAATGAATTAAAAATGGCCTGTGCAGTTGATCTGAAATGTATTTCATGAAAACTAGGTGTTTCTAGAGTTCTATAAAGATCAGAGCTAAATTTGATTTTTAAACCTTTTCACAGAATTAGATACCAGATCCTGATAACATTTGTCAATGGCATTTATGCACACTAATAAATAATAATGAAAGTAAGGCTGTAACTATAATGTAAGCTAGACCAAATAAAACATTTTTGTTACAGAACAACACAACTATCTGTAAGATGGGCCTGGTTGGCTCTGAGAGTATTTTAGTTGCCTTCTACATGTTTTCACCCCATCCAGCTTCCATCATCACCAGGATTTCTCTCGTGCATCCAATTTCTATAGTGTATCATTGTTCAGTATTTTCTATAACAGGTATTGCATTATCATATCCTCAGGTGGACCTTGCCAGTTATGTGCGGCACAGCAGCCAGAGCAAAATATTTTTTGTTGTGTTTGCTGTGACAACACATACAGAGAACAGCCATTGGATAAGGTTAACTACTATTAGACTACTTGACTGGATGTCAATCGAAAATAGGGTACAGCGTACTAGTTTGCTATGGAACTGTCCAAAATCCTGCCAAATTCTGCAGGAATTCTGTTTTCCTGCATCCTGTACATTTTTATTTTTTTGTTTAGCTCACCTAGACTTTGACTATATATATATATACTTGTTAAGGATCCTTGTAAGCTCAAGGCTCAGTAGTCTTGACTGTCCCATTCAACTTGTGCGTCAACAAAACTTATTTTTGTAAATTAATCTGTAGTAATGACATCTGTCTGAGAATGAAAATAGCAGAACTTTACTGACCCTGAGGAAGATGTTTTGAAGTTTTGATAAAGCACCTATATTCAACTGTGGCTTTAATAAATAGGTGATGTCAGCTGAATGCTTCAAAGTCAGCTGAGTGCATTTCTCACTTCCATAATGCCTCTGTGATTCAGGACTTGTGTGCCTTCCACAGAGGATGCCCACTGAAGCGCAGTTCACATCTGGTCTGTTCTGGCATTGTTCTTGAGAGGTCTCCAGTATAACCATCTGATAGAATTGACTGCCAAAATCAAGACCCATGGCAATTTACTTGGCAAGCTTAGTGGATCTACCTGGGGATCTAACACTTTCTCTCTTAAGACATCTGCCCTCATTTCTGCTTCTCAGAGCAGGGCTTAAGCTAGGTGCATTTCCTCCTTGCTCTGTTGTTTGACATGTAGCATTGCGCAGCCACACGTGTCAGAGGCCTTATTCCACCTCTGCTTGGCTGAATGATGTTCTGCCAGTCATTTGACATTCAGTCAATTGACCTTATATCCCAATATATGTCAATCTCTTTTAATTTTCTGCAGTTTACCTTGAATCCTGGCATCAATTTTGCCATAGCATATTTTTCACTGCTATCTTGGGCTGTAGTTCAATATGCAGCTTAAGATAAGTTAACACTTATGTTAAAAAGTTCCACCTCTGAGTGACCCTCACTGCTCATTTCTGCCCCTATGAAACTTCCTGCCTCCTCCATTTTTGAAATGTCATCATAAACATTATATGGGTCAGTTGTGAACTGCAGTTAACCTATTGAAAACCCAGAGCACTATCTTTTGTTCTGTGTTGATGAAGATAGAGTATTGCCAAGAACCATGTTCTTCTCAGAATGGCCATATGCAGGTGATGTTCTATTTGCCCTTTATCTCAAAATAAGTAAAAAATAATTTTTAAAAAAAGCCTTAGAGATAATTCATCGTTGAGTTGGGAGGCTCACATATTTGGGAAATATTTTATTGTTTTTTCTCAGCTCCTTTCCAGCAAGATAGCAACATAAGTACGCTGCTACTGCCTGTACCTCCAGCTACAAAGTAATGTCTTTGGATGGAAGTAAATCTTTGCAGGGGACTAACAGAATTCTCCAGTTATGCTGACACAATAAGAAATGTTGTTCATAGGTGAATGTATTCTCCAACCCCATGGATTCAGTTTTCTTGGCAGTACTACTGCTCCAACTTCTTCCAGGCCCAGGTTGTGCAGAACATGCTTTTTATATGGCTACCCAGATCAGATGCAGGATGACATTTGAATGATCATTTGTTTCTTCATCTGAAAATGTTAAGCATAATAGGTAATTGTAAAATTTTGTAATTGGCAAAAGTGAACTAACTTTTTATTGAAATAGAACTATAGTTTGCTGTGCAGATGAAAACTGATTGATGTTGGAAAGTTTATACAACTGTACACAATTTGGAAGTAGTATTTGATTAAACAAAGGTTTCTTCAGTGGGTCACTGGGACATTTTGCAAACCACAGCAGATAATATCATGTAAATCAGCACGGTCAGTTTTGATTTGAAAGTGGACACCTTTAATATGACTTCAGGTTGCTAGCAAATGTTCTCCACTGGGAACACTTAAAAGCCAAAAGATAAGTACATTTAATTTATTACGCTCCAAACTGTCAACACTTTACCTAGAAAAGTATACCCAGAGTGATTATTTTGTATTGTATAGAGTAGATGGTGAGTCTGCCAATCTGTGTTCAGTCAGAATCAGCATAATATTTGGTTACAGGGTAGTATTCCAGTCTGGTGAGAATCAGTATTCTTATCTGCAGAATACACACCTTTAAGAGGTGTTCTATAAGCAGAGCAAAATTTATGTAACTGAAACACTCTCACTATTAAAAAAGATCAGGCATTTATTGCTCCTTTTTCACTATGTGTGCTGTTTCAGGAAAAAAGGAGAAACACAGCTTTTATTATGAAATACCAACCTTTCTTGATTCTGAGAAGAAATTGGTGATAAATTAAGCTAATCTCCGTCAGGATTACTCTGCATCTGGGATTTAGGCAAATTGAATCAGAGGCCTGAATAGTGACAGTGAATATCTATTAGACTGTAAACAGAATAATAGGCTCTGTGAATTTTAATGAATGAAGTGAATGACTGAACTCTTACAGTTTACAGAAGGCATATGGTTAGTGATGCATACAGTGTGCCAGGAAACACATATGTAGATGTCTTAATGGGTAAAATCTTGATTACTAAAAATGAAGAATAAATAGGTTTTGAAAAGATTTTCCTTACTTTTGTTTTTCTTTGCTTTTTAGGCTTAAAAAGATAGCACTTCATTTTACTTTTGACTAAGATAGGTAAAGATGTTAACAGATGTAGCTTAAAATATGTTGATTTTTTTTATAACCCCCTCTGTATTAAGAGTTTAGAGGAATTGTTTTAAATGATTCAAGCAATGTAACCAAATTGCAAGGTATGTCAGGCTTCTATAGCTGTGCATGTATGTCCCTTGCAAAGTTCAGATGCATGTCTGACTTACACAGGTGATTTTGTTGATATTAGTGCTGCTTTAAATTTTCTTATAGTGCCTGAGAAGCATTCTTATAGACTGTGACTCTCTAGTAGCAAGCTGAAACAGAGGGAATAGAAATCACCCATATACAAAGCCTTGTGAAGTCTCCACAGTAATTTAGAAAGGTGGCACTTGAGAAGATTCCCCAACAGACATGCCGAAAGAGCTACAGAGAGGTGGGAAGAGCTCTAAGACTGTGGAATCATATAAAAAAGCAATGACAGTATTTTAAGAAAAGACAGTTGATAAGATTTATGGAATTTTTTAAAGAGTATAAGGAATGCCAGACCTGACCTCTTAAATTAGGTTTCAAACACATTTGCTTCAGCAGTGCAGTGGTCTTACACAGGTCATCTGGTTTATAGTTTTTATGCTTTGTGTGTGTTTCTTCAGAGACAGCATAAGCTCAGGCACTGAAATGAGTATCAGGAAATCTTGGTGCTCTTCACATCTTGGTCACTGACCTGCTATGTGACCTTTGGAGTGTTGCTTCACCTCAGTATTCCTTGGTCTGCCCTGAATACTCTTTGTTTGCCATGTCTGGTATAACTGCTGACTTTGTCTGCCCTAACTATTCAGATAATAAACTCTCAGAGATCCCAGGCATCTCTTACTACACGTGTGTGAAGCTGTAATCTCTGTCAGTGCCTTTTTTTTTTTCTGTCTGTGTAAATAACTGTAATATATGATATTTTAAAGGAATTATTCTAGTTTTGCTAGCACCTATGTAAATCAGAGGTAGTTCTGTTGAAATCAAAGAATTTACAGCAGGGAAAAAATTAGTGTAAATGTGGAAGGACTTAAATGGTAAAGTAAATAGGACCTTAAATTATTATTATTGCCCATTTCACATAAATACAATTTTAGAAACCAATATATTTTGACAGAAATATTCTGCCTGTCATCCCACGCTGATTATACATATTTCAACTCATTCTCTGCTATAAAGAAAACTATTATTTTTCCCTGTTATAGGTCACAAAACATGGTAATTGTGTTGAAAATTTAACAACAGTTCAATGAAAACTATGGAGTGTTCCCTGATACTTAAAAAAAAGTATCAGTCTGAAAACATTTGGGTCTACAACCTGAGTTTTTGACTTAAGTCTTAAAGCTTAATGTACAGGAGAGATTTCATAACTGTAAAGCTGTAATATCATATATGACCAAATGTCCCTAACAGTAAGTAGCTCCTGTATGTTCTATAAATAAAGTGCCCAGCTGATGCAATGTGAGGGTCTTTATTCTGCCTAAAATCGTGTTACAAAGAGTGCTGTGAAAAGAAACAGATTTTTAAGACAAGATTTCAGGCATGTGGTAGCTAGACAGTTATCAAGAGAGAATTATAAAAGACAAAGAGAAAAAGCTGACCAATAATACCAAAAACCCTAATTTTGAATCACAAAGGGAATTTTAAAACACACAGGTATACTCTTAAGTATATATTGTGTACTTCTCTACAGAAATATAAACTACATTATAAGTGGCCAGAATAAGTCCATTACTGCATCTTTGTTTAAATATGGTTGGTTTTGAAAACAATCTAAAATTAAAAACTGTCTGTGACTTAAGTCACTTTTCTATCATTTTATAAATAAATTTAACTATGTTTTACGACAGAGCACAATGTGTTCAATTTTCTTTTCTTACAAATGTCAAATATAATTTGAAATATTTTTAATATTCTTCCCCAAGGTTTTCTGCATCTGCAGCTGGTTAAGAAAATGCAGTCAAAAGAACATTCTCAATTTTGTACTCTAAAATAAATGGTTATAAAGAAAACATTTTTTTTCCCAATGGTTTTGAATCAAAATTAATTGTATTTTGGTACAGGATACAGGATGATAGTGGTAACAAAGGTATTATGGAGAAAAGTGGGGAAATACAGTATTTAAACAGTTGCCAGCCAAGTGAGACTTTCTCCCCTCTGTTCTCCTAATGGCAAGCAGGAATAACACAACTTAAGCCAGCATAGTTGTACAAAGTAAAATCTTACCTGTGACAGGAATCAGATTACCAAATTTTATACACACTTTCTCATGAGCCAGCAATGTGCCCTTGTGGCCAAGAAGGCCAATGGCATCCTGGGGCGCATTAGAAAGGGGGTGGTTAGTAGGTCAAGAGAGGTTCTCCTCCCCCTCTATTCTGCCTTGGTGAGGCCACATCTGGAGTATTGTGTCCAGTTCTGGGCCCCACAGTTCAAGAAGGACAGGGAACTGCTTGAAAGAGTCCAGCGCAGAGCCACAAAGATGATGAAGGGAGTGGAACATCTCCCTTATGAGGAAAGTCTGAGGGAGCTGGGTCTCTTTAGCTTGGAGAAAAGGAGACTGAGGGGTGACCTCATCCATGTTTACAAATATGTAAAGGGTGAGTGTCAGGATGATGGAGCCAAGCTTTTTTCAGTGATGACCGATGATAGGACAAGGGGCAATGGTTGCAAACTGGAGCATAGGAGGTTCCATGTGAATATCAGGAAGAACTTCTTACTGTGAGAGTGACAGAGCAATGGAACAGGCTGCCCAGAGAGGTTGTGGAGTCTCCTTCACTGGAAACATTCAAAAACCAACTGGATGCGTTCCTGTGTGATCTGCTCTAGGTTGTCCTGCTCTGGCAGGGGGGTTGGACTAGATGATCTTTTGAGGTCCCTTCCAACCCCTAGGGTTCTGTGATTCTGTGATTTCTGTTGTTGTACCTTAATATTTCTCTTCCTCATTGCATTTTAAGTGTTTTTTGAATCTGCTGTTCTAAATGCCAGGAAGCTGAGTTTTGTATTCAAATACTGAAATCCTGAGGCTCCTTTTATACCATGTGACTCAAGGGCTTTGTCAGGAAAGGCACAGTGGGTTTCATTTTAGTAGCTGAAAAACAATACTGTGCAAATCTGTCTACACATTTCCAGATGTTCTTACTACTTTTTGGGTGTGGGATATTACTGAATTCACCTTTTCTAGTTCACAGTCATCCACAGCTCAGAGCCATGAAGGAAGGCAGGGCTGGGCTAAGATGCTGGGGTGCAAAGTGGAGATAGGTTTTGCCACAGGGGTAGAAGAAGCTGGTAATACTTTAAATTATTTCAGTTAATTTTTCACATCTTGTCTGTTAGATCCTTAGTTATGCTCATGTGTCTTCAGATTTGCTTGTGTTAATGGATGTAGAAAATCAGATTGTAGATGCAGCTGCAGTATCACATTATTTCGTATGTACATACTGCAATTTCTCAATCTTTATGTAAAATGAAAGTCATCAGGTCTTTCAAAGGTCATCAGGTGAGGCATTTCTTCCAGGCACTGTGTGCTTTCACCTTTCAATGGTCTCTGAAGTTGTCAGTGCTATTCTCAATGCCAGTCAACATAAGATTGTTTATTTTAAATTATATATATTGATACCCAGCTTTACTGGATGTATTTCTTTCTTTCAGCTCTTCACTAAATTAGCCTTTGAAACTTTGCAGCTCTGCTGGCTTTTAGATAATACTGTCACTCTGATGGTCCGTTGGGTGTATCTTTTTGTTTTATTTAGATTTTAATGCATTCTACAGCTGGTTTGTTTACTTTATTCTTAGTGGAAAACATAATAAAAGCCTATCTTAATTCCCAGCATGTATGAATAAAGAGCTGAGCCACCTAGCTTGAACATATATGTTTCTAATTTTTAGAACTAGAGCAGAAACTCTGACTGAAGACAGGTAAATAAAACCAACACACCACATTATAAATGTGCCCTGTGTGACATTGGTAAAATGACATTACTACCACTTTAATATTTGGCAATAACATTCTTGGTCAGTACTCAATATTGAAGTTGGCAGAGGAAGATAGACTGCTCTATATCTCCTCTACACCTTTACACTCTTCTTTCAGATTATCTGCAGGGAGTCTCTGAAATCACACGTGACCTCTGGGGATCAGAAGGATTAAGTTAACCTCCTGAGGCTGGCTCATTCTCATGGGTCAGAACGCTGCATGTTTTAGCGCTTGTCCAGACAAATCTATTGCAGTGGTCTGTCTTGTCTTTATTTCTTGTCTCCATTTTTGCCCCTTTTCTGATTGAAAAAATGTTATGCTTAGAAGGTGTATTTGTTCAAGTGAAGGAGCTAGCTGAGGTAATTAAATAATATATATATATAAAATGAAATTAATGTAGAAGCGTTTCTCTTTTCTCTGATGTACAGCAGTGATGCTGTGACATCATTTAAACATTATTACTGAAAGTATTTTGAAAGTAATTTTTACAGAGTCAACAAGGGCCAAGTAACTAATTTCATTAAAGAAACTTGAATGCTTGTTTCAGCTGCTGGAATAATGCATGACAACATCTCTTTGTGTCACTTTGCCCATTGATTCTTTTCTGTCTTCTTGATCATGAGCCATTTGGCGTGGTAATACTTTTTCAACCTTTTAAGCCAGCAATAATTGTTCTACCACAAAAGTAGAGAAGTTCTTTAAACTCAGTGTTCAGTTCTGTGAAATTCAGATCTTGTTTTCCACAGAGAGCTACAACATCTTCACAATACTTTTGTTCCTTTAGGAAACTAACCTTGTATCAGAAAAGATTTTCTATTTCATTTCTGGTGTAATGCTCTGGGTCACATCTTTACACTATCCCAATCTACTAAACAAGTTGGTATTGAACTACATACAAAATTATTTATCAGATTGTTCTGTATATTATAGTGTTCTATGCATTTGGACTTGGTTGGCCCTGGCCATCAGCTAAACACCATGTAGTTGCTTGCTTACTCCCTGCCCCCCGTGAAACAGGGGAAAGAATAGGAAGAGGAAAAGTGAGAGAGTTCATGTGTTGAGGTAAGACAATTTAATAAATGAAGGAAAGAGGGGAAAAAAACCCCAAGGGATGTAGATCAATGCCCAGCCAGTCTCTGAGCAGTGGCTACCTGCCAGATCAATTCACCATTCCCCTTAGTTTTTATTGTTGAGCAAGACTTTATATGGTATAAAATGTCCCTTTCGTCAGTTCAGGTCATCTGTCCCAGGTGTGTCCCCTCCCTACTCCCTGTGCACCCCAGTCTACTTCCTGAGAGGGAAGGGTGGCCTTGACACTCTGCACATACTGCTCAGCAATAGCTGGTGTGTTATCAACACTGGTTTGGTCACAAATCCAAAACACTGCACCACAGGAGCTGCTAGAAGAAAATTAACTCCACCCAAGCCAGACCCAGCACATTATTACTATTGTACAAAGCACAGTAAAGCTTAAAGCTTTCCATAGCTAACGTGAGCCATGGTTTCTGCCATGAGATCTGCATCAGTGCAAGACTGAAATCTAGCTATACATAGCTAAAGTACTAGCACCAGACTTTGGTTTGTTCTGGGGCCATTAAGTTTTATTATACCACAAACAATAACAATAGGGTGTGTAAATTAATATGGTAATTATGAGAATAAATTTAGGCACTGACTTGGTCATATGGCATTACTGGGGCAATTGATCAATTTGTGTCAATTCCAAGATCAACTAGTGTCAGATCTTTTTGGGGTGTAAAGACCTTATCAATAGTGTTGTTGTTTAGCACATTAATGCACTTGTATATGACAGATGAGGATATATCAACAGAAAATGCAACTTAAAATCGTCCAGAGGCTATAATTTTAAGGGACTTGTGCAGTGAAAGACTCGCATCAAAACATTATTATTACAACTTAATAATGTGAAGAAGGCAGTTTCTCCCTCTCCCTTTCCTTTTCCTTTTTTCTACTGTTGCTACAGGTTCTTCAGGGTCTTCCTGGTACCCTCCTTTCTGGAATTCTGAACTAAAAGACACTGGACTTGCGGTTTCTGAGTTCCACTGTTGCTCTTGCTGTTAGCTTGTTCATTCATCATGAAAATCTTTTGGAGTTTGGATAAACCAATAAATTATATCTATTCATATCACAAGACTATTGTCTGACAATGTTAGTGTGTTGTCTGAGATGTTCAAATGAATTTTTAACTTTGTTTTTTATCATGCTTTTTGTTTGTCTGTGCTCAGCTATTTATCATTATTTGTAGTATTTCCATATGTCTTTGCAGTTAATTTCCTTGATAATTTAATCCTTTAATTTGTATTTCCTCTTTGCACCAGTATACAAATGTGTATCTTCTAGCCAGATCTCTGTACTTTTAAAATTTGGGAAGCTGATTCAATTTGATTCAAAAAGTACAGTTCAGCTTACTTTTCCATTACATTTCCTGCATGTTGCAGAAGCCAATTTATTGCTGGACCATTTCAAATGCTAGAAAAACATGTTGTGATTTATCTGTAATTTTTTCATAGCATGTGATTTTCTACTTGGGGCTCTCTCATCTCTTCGTCTGTTTCCTTCTATGAACTTACTCCAAGTTGCTTTAGCTCCCTGCCTATAACATTTCAAGTTTCTTCATTCCTCTCAGCTCTGTACTTGCAGACAGGTCTATGTACAAGATGTTTTGTTGAAAATACTGTGGATGGAGGATTTGTTGGAAATGCTGTGAACCCACACTTGAATCACAGAATGGAACATTGTATTTCCTCTCCCCAAATTTGTGGTGTGATGATTTTGGTTTTAGTAAGTACATTTCAGCTAAATAAATAAAAATGGTAAGTTGGGAAGTGGTAGAAAAAACCCACAAGTCTTAGAATTGGATGAATCTGTTTGCTTTCTTTGAAATACATCAGCAAATGCTCTCTAATGACAGTATTTTGAATACACTAGAGACTGTAGAGTACTTTACCCCAAATGCCAGTAAACAGGCTTCATAATTCTGCAGTCAGTTTCTATGAGATGAAGGCGTTCTGCAGAAAAAGAATTTTCAGGAGTTAACCAGCCACTGGTGAGAGAGAATTTAGTAAGATGTGCCCCACATATGAAGATCAAAAGAAAATCTTATTCTGTCATTTTAAACTCTACCAAGGTGTCTTTGTTGACAATCACAGTCCTGCTTGAGTCATGGAAGTTGAATACGGTAGGAGTATCTTCTGACAATGAAGATTTGTTTCTCAGCCATATATTTTTAAATGAAATTGGCCTGCTCTGCTTTGACAATTTTTTTTTTGGCCTAGTTGCATAAATATCAAAACAAAATAACTTCAATTATACAACTGATGATTTAACTAATGCTTAGTTTTATTTCATGGAACTGGAGAACTTTAGGAATAGAAGTGGTAGCAACTTGAACCATCAGTTCTTTGTGGTGTAGTTTGGCTCATGTTCAGCTGTGGAAGGTATTATTCAAGCTCAGTGTTTGTGTGGTGTTGAGGAACAAAAACCTGAATCAGGGGTTTTGTTTTTGGTTTTTTTCCTCACTATTTTTTGCTTTTCCTAGGTTTTTACATCAGCTTTACTGAATCCTGGTAATACCTGGTATTTTTCCACTCCAGATAATGGTTCTCTTTTCCTATCACTTAAGTCTTTCAAACAATTTTCTTTTACTAGTGTTCTGTTTTTCTGGATCTTTTTTAAGCAATGAGCACCTTTCTGGCTTAGCACATTTCAAAAATGATCACAGAAAAATTTTCCTTTATTATTATTGTCTGTATTAGTCATTAGTAATAATAATGATGATAATAAAGGTAGTTTTATTATGCAACATGAGCAGCATCAGCCTATCAAGCCCTAGTTCTTGCTTAAAACTAATTGTCTTCAACAGCAGAAATGGGATCTAAAATTGAGATTTCTCTTGGCATCATGGCTTCAGACCTTGTCAACACTGGGGTTAAAGAACAACTGTAGTGGTTCTGGTACGACACCTGATCTTCCTCCTGCTGCCTGAGCTCGTATCTGTTTAAAACACCTACTATCAGCTAAGAGCACCCTTGCAAAGAGTCTGCCTGGCCTGGCTGGGCCTTCTGTATTGACCAGCTGCATAGAGAATAAAACGCTTCTTATGCAAGCCTTGAATAATGGTACAGTGGAAGGGTATGCTGTTTATCAGCAATGGATAACCACTACTAAGATGATTTAAACTGTAAAATTTTTATCAGGAAGAATCAGTAGCCAGGACGGGTTTGGATTAGCCTGCCTTGGTGGGAACCAAAATTTCAGGTTTTGAATAAAGAGGTATACTGGTGTTTCTTCATACAGTGAGGTATGGATAAGCTTTAAAAAGATCTCTGACCATAGTAAAGCCTGTCGCTTCTGTTGTTATTTCAAGAACAGTTCTGGTAGACTGGATCAGGGAGGGATTTTTAACTGATTCTGTGAAAGCTGCTTTGTCTTACTACTGATGGCATTATAAATATAGTTATTTTGCTAAAGGCATTTTAAAAACCCTGTACCTATAGTGAAGAACATTTTCTGTTTCAATGTATTAATTTTTTTTCTAAATACCATGTTATTTATTATTACAGCATCTATCCTTTTGAAACAATGACACAGAATTAAGGTAATTCCTATCTAAAGGAGCTTTATCTAAATGATGCTGTTTTTTCCATAGTGTTTGCACTTTAAGAAACATTGCAACAGAGTATTTTTATCTTGTATCTTCCAGGCTCTAACCAGAGAGTTACAGCACAGCATACAAGAATTGAGAACAAAAATCAAACAGGCAAAAAAAATGGAAGAAGTGAGAGCATGCAAAAAGAGTCTTTCCCAAGAGTCTGTTCAGTTGGCAGCGTCTATCCTTAATGTTTCAACAACTGATCTTGAGGAGATATTAGAAGTAGATGATGAGGTAAGTTATTTTTAAGAACTCTTCAGTAAAAATGGTCTATATCAGAAGATGTTCTATATTTCTGTTCTTGACGAAAAGGGTTTCCAGGTAAAGACTGGAATTTTGTTTTGCAGCATCATGCGCAAAAAGAACAGAACAGTTGGATTTAAATAAAAAGGTCAGGTTAGAGACTCATAGGGTGGCAAGACTTTGGGCATGCATAAATAAAATATAAATATACTGTTTTGAGCATGTAGGTGTAGAGACATTTGAAAATCCTTAGTAGTTTCATTTTTCATGAGACTATTTGTCAGGGTTATACATTTTAAATAGACTTCTGCATTAGTGAAAATAACATTAGAATGTGTCTTGCTGTGCCAGATTGATTCAGTTGATGCTTCCTTTCTTATATTGTGATACCTATTAAAGGTATTTCTAGTAGACAGATGGTTTCTAGGGGAATCCACTGCCTTATTTTTGTTGATTCTATCATACAGTTTGTGATGAAATATTTGATAGTGTTTTGAAATATTTGATAGTGTTTCATCGTATCTCCCTCTATTAAATATGTAAAGTAATAGGATTTCTTACCCAGATTTATTTCGGCCTAATCAAATAATATCTGTATAATTACTTCAATAAGAATGTCTAGGAACCAACCACTACTAGGCTGTAACAGTACTCTGGTGATGACTTAGGTTTAGCCTTTTGGAGCTTTATATTACAGAGTCACAGAAGAGAGTTTTCATGTTGGTTAAATAAAATTACATTGTATGGGTATGCAGTGATATGGATTACATTGATGAATACAAATAAAATAGACTAAACTCTGACCTGTTCACTAACATTTATACACCCCTGCAAAGAGATTCACTTTGACAGAATTGTTCCATGCTTACCACATTCTCAAAGTAATTTCTACATCCTATATCTTTTGTTGTAATCACTGTTGTGGATATATGTGTAAAACACACAAACATACTTAATTATAAATAGAAAACAAATTTAAAATACAGGTGATTAATTTACACCACACAAATGTTAGATACATCTTGTATTTACCAGTGTGTAGGCTCAGTAACCTTTACACTGAGCTTGTAAAATCTACACATAGATCACATACACCTGTATATTCAGGTAAAAAGAATGTGCCGTGCACGTTTCGGGGGACATGCACAAACAAGGCTAGGTTTATAAATTTAACAGAGCCTTCATACTTGGTGCATATGCTTCAGATAACTAGTTTTGCAAGCATTGTTTCCACTTCCACATGCTGTTTATTTAATATATATCCAGTTACATGTTTCCTTTATTGTTCATTACATTCTTTTCAGGTGGTGACAAAATATTGTGTCTATATTTCTATTTTTAGGAAACTGCAAAGACAAAAATGGAATTTGAAAAAGATAAAGAATGGCTGCAGTACATACAGAAACTTCTGGGAGCACAGGTGCTGAATTTGTGTCTTCCCTTAATGAATTATAACATTCTACTCTGAGTAGCTAAGTGTTTTTATGTTGTAATTGATCCGTTACATTTGTAATTATGTTGCCATTATGTTGATGGTCCCAAACTATACGGTGATAAGGCAATGTAAAATACTTGGTTTGTAGCATTTCCTTTTTATTTCTCTTAAAATAAGAGTCACTGGATAAAACTGAAGAGATGTAAATTGAGAATTTGTAATAACTAATTTAACAGCTGAAACCAGTGAAACAATGCTGGAGAAACCAGCACAGATCTTGGCAAATGTGTTAATTGAATTATTGGAACAGTGTGCAATGCCTGCTAGAGTGAAGTGGATCCATTCTCTCATACCTCTTTGGAAAAGGAGGTTTTTTTATTATGTGCCTTTAAAGTTAGTAGTTGATATGGACACCTGAGGAGTTCATGGGTTTCAGTGACCTTTTGCTGTGGACCTGTTTCCAGTCAATTCATGTTTTCCTCATAGCCAGACAGCTGTTTATTATCGTGTCTTCTCACATTCTCTACAATATTTTCTACTGAGACCTCGAGCAGCTTGTTAGTGGGAAGTAAATATTGATTTGGCATGCTGTCAATGCAGAAAGAATGAAAAAATTTCCACCAGAGGCCCCTCAAACATTTTCCTATCGACATTTTCTGGGCAGAGAGGAAAGCTGCATAGAGGATGACAAGGCTGAGACTAGCAGAAATCCCTGAGGGGTCCATTGAGACTGCTGCTGTGACCTGTGTGATACTTATTCTTCTCTTTCAAGTCTTTTTTTTAATACACACAGAGTCTGCTGGGATGCTACCCTCTTGTAAGTGATCAAGGGCAGTTTATTGGCAGGTGAGAGCCCTGCTTTTCTAGTCATAGTCAGCTTTTGTTTGGACATCACTGACAACATACACTGACTCTTGAAACTTTTCCATTACACTTTGGTTTTCTCCTCTATTCAAATGATGGGTAGCTGATGTCTGAAAAGAAATAAAATTTTATTTATAAATTCAGCATTCATAATGCATATTCACTAGCATGGATCTATTAACACTATAGTTAATTTCAGTTAAGAATGTGAATGATTGAAAATATTTTGAAAGCCTCCTCACATTCAGATTTATGTATTTTAACATTAATAGCTTTTGTGTCTAGATTGTGTCTTACGCCAGATTTTAAAGAAATGACAGGTTTTCTCTCATTATCAAAACTTTCTACTATTAAGACTGCTTAATTGCTGCAGTGGAGGAGATGAAAATATCAGTTTGCTCTTACTGGCTTTGTCAGAATTACTGGCATTTTAATTTAACCTCATAGTGTTACATGGAACTCGGCAGTAAAAGCACAAACACTTCTATTCACTAAATTGCCTTCATTTTAAGAATCAGATTCATGGAATATGGTGAAGAATTCTTATTCTATTTTTTGTTATCATTCTTTGGTAAATAGTTTAAAAATCCTAAGCAGAATTTTATCACTTCTCTTCATCAGATATAGACAAGACAGCCAAAACCAGGGCATGGTGAGCAAGGACGTTGTTGACTATGTCACCAACTATATTAGGTTTTCAAATCTTGGCTCATTACTCTTAGCTGAATAAGTTTGTGCACAAGTTAATACTGGTTTTCAGTGATTTTTGCTCCATCTTGTGGGGTTCCTCAGGAGGAGCTCTGAGGGTAAATGTAATTCTTGACAAGCTGATCGTGTTTAGAATTGCAAGAGGATTAATGCCTTTTGGAAGCAGCCAGCTCTGCTTTTCAGTCCTGTCCATGCTAAATCACATGGATGGAACTTGCTGAGATTTCGTGGTCTCCATTTGGGAGCAGCTCATGGAAGAGCTCTATGCCCTTTAAAATGCTTAACTCATATCTTGTGGAGAGTTTGGTTGTGGTTTCCTTTAGTAGGCATTGGTGATATTCCTGATGAGAAAACTAAATCTCGTGCAATGAAAGCTTTTGCTCTTAACAGACTGTTCCCTTAGTGTTACAAGTTGGCAAATTGTGTACCCGTTTCCATCTTGAACAAAGATGCAGGCTTGCTGTTTTCTGTTATTCTGAGAAAATATTTGGTTGAAAAGTGCATTAGATCACTTAATATTGCAGTTTGATATAGTGTGTTTTTGTGCCGTTAAGCCAGGACTTTGGAACATAATTGCCCAGCAGTATTGATTTAATTGCCTAGGTTTATTTGTGGACTCCTAATTATTGACTGGAGGTAAATTTAATGGAGAAACCTTTATGAACACTGGGAAACTGCTGCTGTTGCTGTTATACATAATGAACTGCATCATATCCCTTTAGATCATTCTTCAAGCTAATTTTATTCCTCTGTGACAGTACGATAACATTTAAAATGTCATAGACATTTTATTTTTATTACTGACATACGCCATTTTACTGCTGCATTAGAATTTGGGGGGGGGGGGGGCTCAGGGAAGCCAT
>VZRW01012122.1:599592-624923 GCA_013398125.1 Aegotheles bennettii
TATATAGCTGTGTGGGGGGGGGGGCTCAGGGAAGCACTAGTTGCTTTTTACTGTCATTTTATAGATTCCCCTAAAGTAAATGATAAAGGATAGCACACCTCTGTTTTACACTTCATCTGTACCTTTATTTTCTGTGCTCTTGTGACTTGAAAGAAGTCTAATTTCTGTTAGCTTTACAAGACAGTTAATATTTCAGTGATAAATATTTTTGCATTCCTAAGGCTCACAGATCCCAGTCAGAGTTTGTGCCCTCATTTTACCTACTACTACTATAGAAACACATGGAGAAACTATGCCACTGCTAAGAAGCTTACAATTTGATAAAGACATTTCTGCATCAGGATGTTATTATGTATATAAGAATCGTATAATCAAAAAGTACAACCATATTCTGAATTTTGCAGAGCTGAATGTCTTGAATGGCCAACAAGTGTTTTTTCAGTTGCCTTTTTGTATTTGTACATTAAGACCCAATGACTAGAGTGTTCTCACTAAAGTGTAAAAATGAAACATCTTAATAACTGACATTAGGATAAAAGATAAACTACTTTTTATTAAAATACAAATCGTTTGCCTAGTTCTTCCAAGCACTGAACAAAATGACAGCATTGATTTAGCATGTCCCTTATGAGATATACAGCAGCACTTGCCTTCCCTCCATCCTCATGTACTCCTCAGGATATCACATCTCACATAAACAAAGCTGCCTAATGAAATCTTTCCTCTCATGACTTTGTTATGAATCTACAAATCATACTCCAATGGTGAGAACTTCCAGAAAAACTCCCTCCCCTCTGTTCTGTGGGCACTCTGTAGGTATGTGTATAATCCATCTCTAGAACAGGGTTTGGAACAGTATATTCACTCTTCATTGGTAGGGATTATCCCCATCCCATTTTTAGGATCTGCACTGGTTTCTAAATATAGATTTCCTCTGGTATCATCTGGGAATGTGTGGTAACAATTATGGTGGTTTCCTTTCAGACTTCTGTCTCTCTCTAGCCTTTGTCTTCTTCTTCTCTTCAAACAGGTCTTTGCTCATTGCCTGTCCTCTGCTCACATGCACACATATGTATTCACCCATGCACAAACACACCTGCGAACACTCACCACTGCTACTGTCACAGGTGTTTCAAGTACCTACACCTTAAAAAACAACACCAGTGCAGTCTGAACAATATCCTGGCCACCACTAGCATTGCTGTCAGGCTATCAGGAAGTAACCATGATTTTCTTGCAATACAAGAATAAGAGCTCACTCCTGTGCATTGACAATCCATTACTGTATAAATCTATGTTTTATCCCATGCACACAAACAAAACCACATTCCATCACTTGTCATGAATGGAAGTCAAGGAGAGATTGACTTGATTACTCAGGATAAGAACACAGACAAGCACATATGTATTTATATAAACATGTATATACTGCCATCACAAAGTAGAATGGAGAAAGAACAATAGCAAAGTGAAACATTTCTCTAATTTTTTTTGTAAACTTAGACTTATAGTTTGTAGTGAAATTAGGAGGGTTTGGTCATTATAATCTGAGTATCTTCAGTTTTATTTCAGGTTTTTCTTTGTGTTTCACTGAACTCGAGGAAGCTCTGCAGTGTGTTTGGATAGTTTTGTTGGGCAAATGTATTATATCTTCATATGGGGAAAATTTAAATAGATGTAGCCACAAATTTGTCTGTTCCAGAAATTAAGTACTTTTATTTTTATGTTAACACATTTTAGACTTTGTGAAGCAGAGGCCAAGTAACACCATACTCTGTGAATGGAGATGCCATGTCTCATTAGAATAACAACACTGCCTTGCTTTCATTATGAGTCTCTGGCAGATCGGTATATTTTTAGGCACTTGTACTGAGTGAGACTCCATTGTGTCATGTAAGCTTGATTAATATTGCTAGATTATTTTTTACAGAAGGGGTCTTCAGAAGAAGTATATTCAAGGTTAAAATAAATAGGTGAGAGAAATAGAAATAACTGTCAACATTCCTGACTATTTAGGATCATATTAACTTACAGTTGTCCATACACCAAGATGTCCATCTGATAAGTTGTGTAAGAAATATGCCATTTCATTCATATGACTTTCTAGTATCAAATAAGGAATCTATAATTCTGGCAAAGATAACTAACTAAATAAAAATCTTTAAATCCACATGTAGTTTGCACTCTGAAATTTTCTGAATTTATACAAATGAACTAAATGCTACTTCTCTTAAAGCCTACCATAGTGTACCATACTGATTTAGGATCACTATAATTTTAGTGTTTATTGTTCAGATAAATTGGTTGTGGCACAGATAACTGTAAAACATTTGAAGGAAGTATCATTCTGTAGTAGAATAAGTAATTGTCAGTGATATAAATAAGCTTTCACTCCTTAGGTGTGCAGTTAGCACTCACTGAAGTCCCAAAGCCTTCCCCAAGCATATGACAGGTTTGGAAACTGGGATGAATACTTTGGTGTAGAGACATCTTCAACAGTTGTGAAGTTCTGGGGAGAAATGTAGAGGGAAGCTTCCCAGGATAGTTACAGAGCCATCCATCATTAAAAGTAAATCTGACAGGCTTCTATTAAACACGAAGACTGAGGAGATCATCCAATTCTGGGTGTCTATATGGAAAGGAAACCAGATAAAAACATACAGCACTTTCTCTGAAATCAGCAAATGTTGAAAGAATGACATAACGTTCAACTTTCAAATGCTCTTGATTTAAATGAATGATTTAAATGGAAAGAGTTCTTGAAAGATCACTTTACTATGACATGGAAGCCACAGAGAGTAGTGAGCAGCAAGTAAAATGTAGCTAGAATGATATGAGCCAGAGACATCAATAAAAAACCATTCATCTCAGGCACAACATTAAGGAGGTGAAATGTATCAGAAATTAATATAGTCAAGCTACGCAAGAAGAATTAGAGACTTTGAGGTAATGGTATAGTGTTCTCGTAAAAAACATATTTAGACAAGGATGGAGAGCAATTAGAGTGAAAAGGATGCTGAAGTCAGTGTTTTTAAAGCATAGTAGAAAGTAAGTGTCACAGAATTTCAAATAAGATTATGTCTCATATTGCTCTGAATAGATTTGTGCTCAGTGAATTGGATCCCTCTATTCCCCAAAAAGTCATCACAATAGTGTACAGGAGAAAGCTAACAGGTGTAGATGACTACTAGAAAATTCTTACCATAAACAGAAGTTAGTTGTGACAGATGGAGGCATGCCTGGCCAGCAACTACCAGCCCTTCAAAACCCCCTTTCCTGTAGAAAAGGGCAGTAATGCATATCATTGTCCTTTTTCTTGAACTGCAAAGTGACTGTTGAGCAACATGTAGAATTGCCATTACAGTCACTTCATGATAGATGCTTGCTATTAACAAGATTTTCCTTGCTACCATTTTAGATTTTTTTTCTTGACTTGTTAGTAATTATAAATGTCAGAATATACATTTGTATCTTTATATCAGTTCAGGCATTACACCAGTGTTTGTATTTGACATACTTTTACATCTGGGTTTTTTCATTTCTTTGTTTTATATTTTTTGTTTCATATACATAGGAAACGGGCAGTACCCTATCAGGTTTAAGTACCATAAAGTTTTCTCTTTAAGATAGAATGGAGAAGTAAGAAAATAAAATCAGAGCAGCGATACTTGAGTGTTGAACTAGAGAGTGGTTCTAGATGCAAACGTATTGCCTTAAACTATGGTTGTGAAAAGCAGAGGAAGCTGGTGATTGGCCTGCTCAACCAACTGCTGTATTTTACCTAATTTATTTCTGGTGACCTTATTAAGGGAAAATTATCTCTCCTTCTGATCTGAGTGTCAGCTGCTTCTTTTGGTGTGGGACTGACCCCTCAGTCTCCAATGGTCTCACCAGGAGTTCAAGAAGGCTGACAGAGCTCTGTAAAGCTGACAAAGGCATTCCAAGGGTGAACAAAAACTGTTCTGCTCTCCTCTTCTGCCCAGCACCGACCACTCTCTCGGTGGAGCTGCAATGACTAGTGTTTTGTAACACCTCCAGAGGTATTTCCCAGCATACAGTGCACTGATGCACTAAGACTATGAAATAAAACCTCTTTAAGCATTAGAGCAATGATACTGAAAAATATACCAAATCTCTTTGAAACCATTGATTGTGCAAACACGTCTTTTATATCAAAGGATATATAAAAGTGGTTTTAATTTTTCTCTCTAAATATGTAAATACAATTTTTTGGTATCGTGTTTTACAGGAGCAGACATTTGTGTCATATCCCAGTTGATGCAATTGGAGCTTTTGGGATTTTGTTTTGCTTTGGGGATTTTTTTATTTACAAGTTTTCACATGTGACTCTAAGGCAGTTGCTACAGCCTTGAGAGCTGTACTGGTAGTTCTGTCTCATCGTCCTGGGAATTGTGAACATACACTACCATTTCTGAGTGCCCTGGAGATGACTGTAACCTTTTATTGATCAGCTGATTGAAGATAAATGACAGAGATGCTGGTACAGCAGTTTACATCATTAACATGGTCAGTAAAGCAAGGATTGTTCAATAAGGCGTTTATCTTTTTTCATTTTACTCTGTTCTTTTATCATTTTTATGATAGAGAGCAAATTTTCAGACACTAACCAGGCAGGTGAACTTTAAAGATCAGATGTGAGCATGTGTGGTAGTTGTCACAACTAAATGAAATCTAATGGTTTAAATATATTAATAAATGATTTTCACATCAAGAAAATAAAGTTCAATTATCATATTTCTTACTATGTTTCTTTTGCAGTTTCCTTTTGCCTCATACTTAATGGATGCCATATGGGAAAAAATAAATGAGAAGAAGAAACTGGTAGAAGAGTACAGTACTCTCATGAAACATAATGTATGATACTGCTAAGACCTATCTTTGCAAAGTGTGGCTAAAATACGTGTGCTGTTTCCTCATGTCTTTCCTCTTCACATAAAGAACTGTCAATATACATGTTCAATACATAAGTAGAAACTGTAAAATAATTAATTGTTGAACAAAAGGAATTAATTATGTTCCTGTTTAGAAAGTACTGTGGTATTTGATTGCTGAGGACAAAATTCCTTCAATTCAATGCAAAGTTAAAAATATTTTCCTTTAAATGTGTTAGCAGTGAAAACCAATGCCAGGTTTGTAGAGACAGGATGTTTTTGGTACAACCAATATGCATCTGTACAATTCAGAAAGTACAAAAAGCAACTAAATAATTCCTGGTTGTACTAGTCAGAACAGTAGAAGTAGGATTTACAAAGAAATGGGGAATATCATTGGGTTTTGCATGCCTAATTTCTTTTATCTTCTTTGTAAATCCCAGCTACATAATATGATATGCTTTCTTTATGTTGGAAAAAATGAGAAAATTAATGATTGTAGGCAAAAAGTATTAAATGTAGAATAATACATATGGGAAAATATGTGTTTTCTTCTGAGTTGGAGTGTATTGTGTACAATGATATTTAATGATATTTTAAAAATTCAATACAATAAAGTTATTCCCAGTGTGGGGGTTTTTCACTTGACGTCTCAGTTTTTTCTCAGCTAACACAAATTTGCAAGCCCTCATTTTCCTTGGGAAAATGGCACAGAGTTTTGGTCTGTTGTTTCCACCAAGATTTTTCTGGCACTGCTAACAAATAATTGCTGCTTCTTCACGTCTTTGATCTGAAGAGTTTGTACTCCTCTGGACCAACCCACATGAAAAAACGTAAGACCCAGGGTTCTGAATTTATGTGGTAATAACATTTAGCTCTTACATATGGCTCTTCATCTGTGGACATCAAGTTGATTTACAGCAGATACCATTATCATTGTTTGTATTGGGTAGGGTATCAGAAGCAAGACCTATTTGGCCTAAGATCACTCAACAGAAGCATGGAAACAGAAAAGTTTTCTGCATGTCGGTCCAGTGCTTTTCCTAGGGTGTCACCAGGGGGTTCACTATTTGATGTCTCTGAGAAAAGGATGAGGAAGGGAAGACATGACTAAACTTTTGCTCACTTACACCTGGTGACAACAGGAGTTTGAGAACATTTTAATTGGAATTCCTGAAAATCATGCAAATGTATTTCACATGAACCTTTAAATTAAGACCTGAAACTAGCCCTATATAAAAAAAAAAGCAAAAAAACAAACAATACATCTTTAGGAATGGTTGACCACCACCTTTTCCAAAGCAGGAAATAAGGGATATAATATGAAATTATCAGGTGATATATTCAAAGCAATCAAAAGGAAGCCACTGCCGTGCAAAGGGAATTCAGCTGTGGAATTATTTGCCTCAGGGTTTTACTGAAGCTAAACATTTAAATGGGCTCCAACACCAAGAAAAATTGTGGAAAATAAATCCATCAAAATACATGGAAACCATATTAATATGATTTTCATTAATTCTAACAAAACGTATTTGAAAATAATTTCAACTTAATGTCTTTTGTTGGGCAGTGGAAATAACTTTGTGAGGCCAAAGCTCTGTGAAGGTTAGCCCCTTTGTCTCATTTCCGTACTCTGCAAGACCTGCTGGTGCAAGTCTGAACTTGGTGCTGATCTTAGCAATTGCTGATCTTTTATCTCAGTGGAAGAGCAGGTAATATCAGTTAATTCACATGGAAACCAAAGAACTTTTTGTAACTATTTCCCAGACTAGTACCATTTTCTTATAACTTAAATGTCTTGCCTTACTGACCCTGCATATTTCTGTATCCTGGGCACCTGGGTATGGAGAGAGCTCTTTTCTTGAACCAAGAGTAAACAAGAGCAGTGAATGCCACAGAGCCAAATGATTACCTACTTCATCTGAGAAGTGACAGAGAAAGCAAAACAAAATCCTTAAACCCAGATGAAGCCAGAATTATCAACATTTTTTCAAGGAATGGAAAACACAGCAAATATTATTTATTTACAGTTTTTTCCCTTGTGCATCATGCCACAAGAGGCTGAAAAATGCTCCACAAAGAAAATTCTCCATACATCTCTGTGACCTAGGCCTTAAGGGTGTAGGATTAATTTTATTCTTCTTTTAAAAATTATTAGGATCAATGAGCCTGATGAGCTTACTTGGCCAAAACATTGTATTTGGATTCTACCAAAACAAGTTCTGCAGGACATACCTCAGTACAGCTACATCTCTTTCCCTTCATCCAAGTCTTCTGCAATTGTCTGCCACTTCTCTAATGGGCCCTTGACTCCTTCAGGTAAATGTTCACTTGCTGACAAGTGAGCCTGCAAAGCTGCCATCAGCACTTGTGCTTCAGGGAAGAGGCAGATGACAGCTCACTCTGGGTAAGCTAGTGTCACTGATTTTGGACATTTGGAAAATTTTTTTCACTGTAAGGGTGATTGGGTATTGGAATAGGTTGCCCAGGGAGGTGGTGGAGTCACCGTCCCTGGAGGTGTTCAAGATACATCTGGATGTCGTACTGGGTGATGTGGTTTAGTGGTGATGTAGGTAGGCGATTGGAGGATCTTGAAGGTCTCTTCCAACCTCAATGATTTTATGATTCTATAGCAGCATCACAGCACAACAAGCTGGTTGTGTGGGGACTGTATGTACCATTCTGATGAAGGAAAAAGAGTTCCTCACTCGGACCAATAAAACCCTTAGAAAAGATCAACTTTTGACCTATCTTGTCATCATGGGCAACAAAACAGCTTCCTGTAGGGAAATTTCCATCAAATTAATTTATTGGCAATTAACAAGCTTTTAGTTACTGATTCCGGTATTGAGAAAGCAAACAAATAAACAAGCGCTTAGGGCAGTCTCAGACTTGGTCCCACACAGGTCACCTGCAGCTGCCACCAACACCTGCCAGCTCTGCCCGGTGCATTTGTAAATGGATGCTCTGTCCCTCCTGCCTGTGTGTTAACCTGTCTTACCACTAGAGAAACTTTAAAGAAAGGTCTCAAGTTCATGTTGAGAAAGCACATGATTTAAATACTTGATGTAAAGGTTGGTAACAAAATTTTAACAAAAACTTGCAGTTTCTGCATTATTTTAGCTACCTTAATTCTGCCTGGCATCGGATCCCCAGCCACTGCTTTGGCATTTGGATTGGGGTGACAGTCTGCCCTGCTCTGGCAAGGAGTCCTCAGAGAGCTGCTCTGGAGATCTGGCTCTTCTCTTTGGCTGTAGGTCTTGATGCTTGCTAATCCAGTAGCAGAGTGAAATGAATTATCAAAATAAATGGTGTTGCTTTTTCAGTTTCTAAGTTTACAATTATAAAATACAGTCCATTTCTGCCATTCCTGAAACAATAAATTAGATTTTATGATTAAGAGGAAGAAATGACTGTAACAACTTCACAGGTGCTCCTGAAATTATATCGCTGCTAGTCTTTTGGCAAACTTTGCTGAAAAGGTTACCAAATGTCCTTGACGATGTTTCTTAATTATTTATAGGTATTTTAAAGGTATTGCCAGTAAACTTTTCTAATTTGATATAAACAAATGAAAATGGAAGTATCAGGCAGCATCTCTCAGTGAAAAAAATTTAATGTATTTTGAGATATTTTTGAAAGGAGAATAAAAAGGCTGATACTCCATAGAAAACAAAATTTTACCTTTATCACAAATGCTGAATTCTCTGTCTACAATGAACATATTTGTTTTTACTGCTTATTCAATCTTTACTTACTATGGGAGGGCTTCTGAAACAATCTTTCATACTGTAAAAGGGTTTAAAAAGTACTTAATTATGTTTTATGGACATTTCAAAAATCCCTTGTCACTGGAACCAGGCTCAGATTACACATGCATGTTAGAAATAGTGAAGAACTGATTCTGTTCTGAGGAGAAGTAGCAGCTCAACACTTTCAAGATGATATTGCCAAGAAATCTAAACGTAAAAAATATTAAAGGCAGTGTTATTTTGAACTAACTATACCTGTGAACATTCAGAAAATTCATTTAATTTGTTTTTCTTTTATTAAGGAAGTAATTTTATATCCTGATGGTTCCTAATCTGGCCTCTAGATGGCAAACTTCCACAAAAAATGGGTTCAGTGATGACTTCTGGGGGCAGCTTATGCGGGGTTCCCCCAAGCAGCCTGTCCGGGACCTTTGCTTCCTGCAAGGTCTGAAATTCTGTGTCAGATAGACCTGCCATCCGGGCAGCGATAGCTGATACCTCAACTTGTTAAACATATTTGCTATTTACAGCCAATATATTTACAGTGTCACAGGATGAGTCGCTAAAATATAACAACTTTCATATATATAAATATACACATGTGTATGTGCGCACAAGTATGCATATATGTATATACATGTATAAATATGAAAGCTTCAGAGTTTTTAAGAGCTTCAAAGTTGTTTAAATGTTATAACCCTTTCAAAAATCTTCATTATTACTCTAAAATATCAAAATTAAAGTCAGAGCATCTGTCAATAGTGACTTCTCACACTATGTTTCTGTAGCGCCATCTGTTTAACCCACACAAATCCTAATTTACCTTGATATGAATCAAAGACGTAAGTCTTCCAAAATAAAGTTCTCTTGTTACAAATGAGATCCATCTGCTTTTCTCTGGAGGATTTTCCATTAGAGAAGGTGCTGTGTGTATCTCCCCATGCACCTCAGCACTTCCTCATTGTCTGAATAGTCTATTTATCTTCTGGGGTGCAATATTTAAGGTTAGTTATTCTTTATATGAATAAGACTACAGCTGTAAGTGTAATTATATGTTATGACCTAATTGTCACAAAAACCAGGAGTTTTGGGAGAAACAGAAAATATTTTGAAGTGTTCGTGTAGCCATTGTGCAGTGTCTCACTCTTTGTACCCTTGGAAAATAAGAAGAGACCTATTTATACCATTATTTTTTCTCTCCAGTGCCTTGAAGTAAGACACGTTGCATTCAGTAGAATAAACTACTATTTTAGACCTAAAAGTCCTTGAACCCACTTCATTTACTTCCATACTTTGCTTTGTTTCATTATGCACTATTCTCATACATAAAATAAGGCTCTATTTCTGAGATTTCCTGATTTGAGATTTGAAAATTCCCAGGGTATAATTACTTGAAATTTCTTTTAGTATAATGAATTATTGAGAAAGCTGGGAACACTCCCTGACTCCTGCTGTAATCACATATTTAGAAATCAATTCAATTTGTTCCTGGATGTGTTAAATTTTTGCTGTTATTGTCAGGAATGTGGGGAGACTATGGAGTCAGGAACGTCTGTATTTTAATTATAGCCATTATTCCTTCAGCTAGGTTAATTACCTTTTCTGTTTCACCTCTACAATTGAATAAATATTTAGCTGAACTACCAGCTGAAGATCAGAACAAGGAAATTGGGAACCAATTTCAATAGTTGTGTGCCAGTGTACAAAGGTTATGCAGCACCATTGGATTGTTTCATATAATTAAAACTGGATATGAGACTAGTGTGTGAAATGACTACGTCTCCACACAGGTCAAGAGCCAGATAAGCAAAGGGTCCGACTTTGAGGATATTGGCTCAATATGTTGATTTTTTTAGGTCACGATAAAAACCTTTCTGAGGTAAGTGGATTAGTATTTGCATCTTGCTCAACTACGTAAAAAAGAAATCTCACATCATTACCGTAATTCAACCAATCCTAGATTTTGAAGGCTGACAATCAGATTTCCTTCATGGTTAGTTGCTGAACAAAACAGAACTTGCAACACAAAACATTAGTATTTGTATTTAAAAAGGTATTCAACCTGGGCTGAAGAATTGATGTGGTGTTGAATCCAGTACAGTCGGTAACCCTATCATCAATAACTCTCACAACTCAAGATTCCCCATTGAAATTGCTTAGATTCCATTTCAAAGCCTGGCATTTACGACTATCAAACAAATCCCCTGATGTAGATAATCAAGGCTGTGAGCTAGACAGAACTTTTGTAAGTCATGGTGTGCATGTGGGGAGGAGGGGCACAAATGGACCACAGGCACTGTACTGCATCTTTGCTGCATCTTCACACACTGTTCATTCTGCATAAAAGCTGTTTAAAATATGTGCCAAGTAATGGTCTCACTACATTATTATTATTCTATTAATATAATTATTCTATTATTCTATTTCATTTCCCTATTCTATTTGGTCTTTCTCTAGTTATACATGCAAGGATCCAATTTACCCTCTTAGCTACAACTTAATGAAAAGAACTCATGTTGAACTGGTTATTTCAGGGGATCAACCCTCATTCTGTAAGTATGGCCAAGATCTTTTTTCTTCAGTTCATTACCACACCTCAGAAATAACTGTAGTCAACAGGACCTCTACCTATAGCTTATTGATGTGAAAATCAGGGTTTCTGGGTGTCAATTGAGAATTAAAATATTTTTACTCTAAAAATATTGATTTTCTCTATGGTGTACCTTCTGAAAATGTAAATGAGAAAATAATATTGACCTTACAGAAAAGCTAGGATGAATGGTTAGTTAAATCCTTATTTAGATAACTTACTATCTCTGTTAAATTTTATGTCAGGTGTTCATATAGTAAAGCTGCTGATTCTGCATTTGCTTTTCAAAATTAGACTTTTAACTTCTGAAGAAAAATAATACATTAAAAATGAAAACTGGTTGTACTAGCAGAATATCATATACATAAGAAATCTACTGATTTGGAAGTGCATTGCTATGTTCTCTATGAAGCCTACACTTGAGCATCTGGCTCAAGACAGGAATTTCTCTTGTCCATTTCTCTTACTGTCATGCATGTTTTCCCAGCACTAAAAAACAAGTGAGGTTACTAGCTAGCACAAGCAAGACATGAGCTAGCCCCAAGGACCTGTGATCTGTTTCAAACAGAACAGACCAGCTTAATGCTTTGAAAACCCAAAGATACTGTGAACTAGTCCTCCACCCCACCGGCTTCCGTGAGCCCTGCTATGTGCTTACTCCAGAAGCACAGCCTCCTCCAGCACTGGGTCCCAGGCATGGTGAGATGGCTTCATTAGCATGTGCCAGAGAGCTGCAAAAGCAGGATGCTAACAGCCACTGGTTGAGTGACAGGCCTGCAATCGTCAGGCAAAGGGAAGTGGTGACTCATGTCTAACTTCACCCCAGAAAATCCAAACGACAGTTCAGCAGCAGCAGGACATGGAACTAGAGCTCCATCACTCCCGAAGCATAGCTCAGCCCAGGACCGGTGCCCAAGCCTGAGCTCTAGTGGCTCCTGAACTGAGGGACTGGAGGTGGTGGGTGTAGGTTCCTGTAAGAACCTCATGGCTCTGACAGCACTTTACCTTGCTTTTTCCGCAGAGCAGAGTTCACTTCCCACTCCAGCCCATCACAGTTGCTTGTGTTGCCCCTCACTTAGCTCTGCTTTGATTTCTTGCTCTTTCTTGGCTCCTGATCTGGTCCTGATCTGGCTTTCCAAGCCTTCAAAGGTAGAATTACCTGGCTGTGAAGTTAATGAATGTTGATATGTCATTGATCTAGTTGTTATCTTCATATATTATTTTAGAAGTAAGGCATACTAGATAAGAAAGCCTGTGAAGTGTGTCTGAACTACTAGAGCCCATGAAAAAAAGTATTACATCAGTTCAACACTGACTGAAGATCATCTCTAAAGACATCAAAACAGAATGCCATGTCTTCCTGTCTGTCAGTTCAAATGGAAAAATAATCAGTGATAATTTTTTAAAAACATTCTTTAAACTTTTTTTAAAAATACATTCCTTCAGAAGAAGACTTTAGTGGGACTTCCTATGAAGGAAGTGGTTACAAGGCAAGTTACAAGGTCTTTTAAGGTTGAAACAGCCGTGTCCTCCAGATAGTATAGACCTTCTCTCCAAATAATGAATTAACAGGGAGCACATTCCTTGTAATTGATCTGAACTGCCATTAAGACAAATAGGATTCAAATGGTCTTTGATTTTTTCAAGACACATAATTTTTCAGATCACTGTAATCCTCTTCTTTTTCTATATTTAGCATTTTAAATTCTGTAATTGAATTAAAATTTGAATGTTTCTAAAAGATTTTAAAATAATAAATGGGTGGATTTTGGACATATGAACTGTAATCTTGGAGAGGTAAATCAGGAACTGAAGTATTAAAGCAACTGAGATATTACTTTTTTTGGTAAATGACCTTGTGTCTAACACTGGATGGCACTGAAGTACACACTATGAAGCCAAGTAGGGTACAGGAATAGGCTAAGTTCCATTACAAGGCTTCTTTTTGCATGGAATGAACTGGATAAAGGGTTTTCCTGGTATTAACCTACCCCAAGATAGCATCTGTACTGAAGGTGCTATGCAAAGAGGATTTATAAGTGATCTGTGAAGTCTGATTCAGAATTAATCCTGGCATTATGACAGAAACTCAGCAGACACTTGTCATGGTGACAATTTAATAATTTAGATGGAGTCTTTAAGGCAGAGTACAAACCCTACCCTAATACAAAGCAGACTAACTTTCTGTCTGGTTTTATACGATCCTGGCTTCCCTACTGACTGACATACGCAGTTTGTTGAGAGTTGAATATGTTCTTGCTACTTCAGAGGAGATTTCTGTATTCATCAATACGAAGGGCTTGCAGTGGTGCAACCCAGATGAGGAGGGGAACTGAGCATGTGAGAAGTCCTCTGAGTATTAAACAGCTTCTTGAATCGATTCTGACTGTTGTGAGAAGAATGAAGAACAATGATGCAGTGCAAGCACCAGATGGGTGGTAATGCTTCCTTCCTGCCTTCTCATTTCTGCATCTGCTGTGTATTCTACAGAAGGAAAGTCTCAAAACAATCCATTTTAGGATGATTTTGAATAAGTTGTCTTGCCAACATTTTTAGTTTTGCATTTTTGTTATTCTCAGAGCTCTCTGGATCTTGACAGGTCTTGTGTTTAGCAGAGCAATGGATGTTGCCTTTACCTCATCATGAGATAACTGAAAACAGTTGCAGAGCAAGCTGGACACCTCTGATGGCCCAGCACAATGAAGGTGTGAGATTAATCAGCTAGCATGTGTTAGAAATGGTGTGACTCATATGCTTAAACTCCCCTATATATAATCTTTATATATATATGTATATATATAGATATAGATATACAGCATCCTTGCAAAAATCAGAGCACTGTGAGCAGAGCCGCCAGAACCCCAAGATTCTTTTCATGGTTCTGAACAAGAGCCATCTGCTGATCAGTGTACAGTTGTCCCAGCAGAGTCGGTAGTGTCTGGCAGACAGTTGTATGGCAGAGAGTTGGTTGCAGCAGACAGTCAACAGATCTGATATAAGCTATCAAGTATTATTTATGTCTTACATCTGAGGAACATTTTACACCCAAGGGACTGAAATCCAAGAACAAACTACTGTGTCCATCCAGAGATATGGAACACATCAGTCATGGTCCAAGTTAGGCATAAACACCTGAACTGTTTTCCAGTGCTGCACATTGCAGATCACAGTTCATAATCAGATACGACTGTGGAGTTCATGTTCAGCTGATATGGGCACCCAAGCTGCTTTTGCTATGTTTTACTTCTCCTGTCATGCTGCTGTGGCAGCACGTTGGTTGTACTTCAGATATCTAAATCTAAATGAGTAGTGATTCTGTTTGGCATCTATGCTCAAAAAATTGGAAGTCTGTGCAGATATTACAACAAGGATGATAAAACTCTGCAACAAGAACATAAACTGAGAAGCACTTCTTATAGTTAAATTTTGTCTCTTACAAATAATTCCAAGAAGAAAAACACACGAATACAGAATACAATTTTTAAAGTATATTAATAATTCATAAACTGAGATGCAAACCTACCATAATTATAACATAACTTTTACACTATCCAGTAATAAAATCTGACATGAGGACTCACTCCTTCACTTCCTACTCCCTCCAAACTTTTAAGAAGGTTTTGTGACAGGGACAAATAGTGGCTTTTCACTTCCAAGCTTTATTCCTCTGAAACCTGCTGACTGAAAAAGGGTAGTGGCTTATTGTTCTTGTGTGTGGTTCTTAACTGCAAAATATTTGTTGATAATGTGTGAAATGCTACACATATAAATAAAACAGAATATACCTCTTGTTACGGTCTGTAGGTTGTAGTCATAAATCATAAAACACTGCTAAAAATACAGTGACTTTCCAAAAAGTGAATGAAAAGTGTCTGACCTTTTCAGCACTTGCTGATGCCTCCAAGTAATCAATGACTTGGTTTAAAAGGAAGTGTGGATGGAGAGAAAAACAAGTCTCCCCTCTTGTGAAATATCCAATGGCACTTACTTTACAGGGGTTACACAGCAGTCTATCAAAATAGAGAGAGGAAAATAAATCAATCGTAACATGTCTATAGATGGTCCCACAAAATAATCCTGATCAATGCTCATGAAATTTTCAGTAGAGTTCAACCCTGAGTAGCAGTAAATTGCTTCTGACATTGCAGTGGTTTATATATCATTTTTATTGGCCTAATGAAATATACATGTGTATGTTCTCCCTTGACTGCCCTTGACTCTTTCTAATGAGCTCGTCTTTCTGTAGCCTTCATTTGCCATAACAATCACCTGGAAGCAAAAGAAAAAATATAAATCTTTTGATAACTGCTGTGAGTTAAACTTGATATTAGATGAATTCCAGTTCCAGGTATGTTCTAGGATTCATACAGTTGCCATTCAAGCTATCTGTCCTAATCCATTTAAGCTGTCTGTCCTAATTCTGCTTATGAAAAAATATTAGGTGTCATTGATTAAAAAACATTTGGCCATAATTATTCTGATCAGCTTATTAATTATCAATTACTAGTATTTCTATTTAAATTTTATAACCCACCATAAAACCAAGAAGACAATCAGGAAGAACTGCTAGTTTTTCATGAAGAAGGGGACTATGCTTTACATGTTGATTCCTAATCAAACTCAAGTTCACTCTGGGAATGTGACAAAGTTGAGATCTTTGAATTTAGGCAACAGTTTATGACCAAAGAGCAGCTGTCTAGGATACCTTCCTGGTTGGTTAACCCATGAATAAGGTTGATTTAGACCATGGTTTTGATACTAGTGTTATCTGAAGGGGAAAGTGCCCAGAACAGAATTAGTTTATTTAAATTCTGATGGTATTGCTAGATCAGGGTAAGCCTATCACTCTGAATCTTATTCACCTCTTCTACCATACTTTCTGCTTTGCTGTGACACTGTTTTTGCCTCCAGTGTCTGATGCGTAAGTGCCACAATTGTCTAGCCTTATTCCATTACCAGAAGAGTAACTCATCTGAGCACATGACTATTATCTTTGTACAGTGAACATACTTTGCTGGTGTTTGTAAACTTTTGAATTTTATTTCTTTGTTGGTTTTCTTGTATATTAAGAATTCATTTGACCATAATATGTCTCTACTTTTTCTTATTGTATACAACTTTTACTAATTTAATCTTTTGTACCTTATTTGGCTGGAATAGAATCAATTTTACTTCATAGCATCTCGTATGGTACTGGGTAGGTAAATGCAACCTCAACCTTTTTTCTTTCCTTTGGTTCCCTTTCAGCTTTGTCAGTTTCCTGACCAAGCTTGCTGTAGAGATACAGAAATCCAGCCAGTCACTGTGTGGAAAGGAAGGAAAGGAGAGCAGAAAAAAACACAAGCCTGGGAAGATGTAAGAAGTGGCAGGAACTTTATCCTCATGTCTTAATCTTCCTGTGAGAGATCTACTTACTTTGTGTTCATCTGCAACAGGCTTTGTATAACAAGGTGCTCTGTTCAGACCCTTACATAATACTGTGTTTCTAATTCAGATTCTCCAATGTGGCAAAAATGAAGATATAGGTCAGATGTAAGAACATCCTTTGATTTAAATAAAATGGAGACTTCACTTTGGGGAACACAGAAGTCAAAGTAGTCCTTGTTGGTTGCAGTGTGCTAAACATACCTTTCAATCTGTTCAAGCATGCTTAGAGTCCTAAACCTGGAGAAGATCCCCAAAACAGAATTAACTGGAACCTGTAGAAAAATATAGCTTTTATATATGGACAAAGTAGTGCGGGCAAACAGGATAGTCCCACTGTTAAAATACTGAGCTTTATAAACACAGCCCTCAGTTTTACTTTTGGGTATACAGATGCTTTCAACCCTGATTCTGACCTTGCGGATACATCTATGGTAGGTTGGGTAGGTTACCTCACAGCGGTATAATGGAAACAGCTTAGCAAGTGCATCATGGACCTTTACAGGTCCTGCCTGCATATTTACCCTCGTGTAGAAATGGCCTGTAAGGTCCTAAATACTGACAGAAATACTCACAAAGGAACAAATTAGTTTTAAATTAAACAGAAAAATATTTGGCTCCAGGAAGCTTTGGATTAAGTACCAAATAAAGCCCAGTTTCAGTAAGTGCCAATGGCACTGTGGGCATTGAAAAACTGAGTGCCCATTCTCATGTAAAAGAACAAACAAACTTGTTGCAGGAAAGTTCAAAACTACTTTGTGATATATTTTCAAAATATTTTACTCTACCACAGTAAATGAAAATTTTTTGTCTGAAAAAATTTTCTTCTATTCAGGCTGGTTTCAAAACACCCAAATAATGGTGCATCACAATTTGTTTTGTTTTGTGTTGTGTTGTGTTGTGTTGTGTTGTTTTGTGTTGTTTTGTTTTGTTTTGTTTTTCTTGGAAGAAGACACTACAGTGGCAGGGTCTTCCCTCCTCTTTGGAAATTACTCTGTCACTTTTGCAGATAATATGTTATTTCTTGTGTTTGAGGAATCATTTTGTGGTAATCAAAATCTCTTACTAATCTTGCCCTTATCTACTAAATAAGGCAATGTCTAAATTTCCATCTGAAGTCTCTCCATACATTGGCTTTTGTATTTAAAATAAAAAAAAAAATATTGGTAACCATTATCTGATAGAAGCATAAACATGAAAACCTTACTTGCGTGTTGAATGAGACCAGACACAAGAGTAATCAACTTCTTTAAGTGATACTGTATTTGGAATCACTAATCCCCCAGTTTTGTCTTTGAAGTAACCATAAGCACAGACCACTATCTTTGAGCAAGCTTGTTTGAAGATTTGGACATTAATTTTTCTTGTTTCCTTTCACTCCACCATGAGAAGAACAGTATCCTCCCATCAGATGCAGGTAACTTCCAGCCACATCCTTATAATTGCAGGGAAATATATGGGAAGATCAGGGGGCAAAGATGGAATATCGATGCAGTCAACTCTAACATGAATTGAAGTGCAAAAAGGCTGTCAAGGTGTCAAGAGGATTCAAGACAAAAGTATAACACCCAAAAGTATGGCAATAAAAATAAAAAATATGCAGTAAAAGAATCATCATGAAAGAACGAAAAGAAATAGACAGTAAGAAAACTGTTTAGTGAATGAAGGTCAGGAGGAAAGGAAAGTCAGCTTTCATGCCTGTGAGTTTGTCAATGACTGCTTTGAAAATTTATGTGAAAGACTGCTACTTGGATGATTAATACAAGTTGGGTACCTTATCCGATATACTACACTCCTTTAGCCTCTTTCTATAGTAGCACAACTGGAACTATCAAAACACATTATAAAAATAATGTTAAAAGCAACGTAATGGAGAGATCACACTAAATAGGAATTGTGAAGATTTGGATTTAGGGCTTTTTGTAAGTACTCCTTAAAATAACAACTGTGCTTCGCCTATCCTACATGCTATGAATAGCTCCAGAAAGCACGATGCTGGGATTTTGGAAGTCATCTAAAATAAGAACCTGTAAAGAGCTGTAAGAACAAAGCTGTAAAAATTTTAGACTGTTATCCTTTCAGCACAGAATCACAATCTACAGTTGAAGTATTTTGTTTCTCAGTGGCAGTTACTCTATATTTTTTTGCTTTCTAATCAGGTCCAGTAACTGTGATGATGTGAGAGTTTAATGCACTAATGATTGTTCACTGTTAATACTAATCCACTGACCTTAAGCAGCTTGAACTGAAGATATTTATAGCTTGGCACTGCCTGAAGTCTTGGATGTTGAATAGGAAAGCAGTAAGTGCTTCCTTCAATCACTCATTTCTGACTATCAGCTTGTACTCTTGGCATTCCATCAACATCTGGGAGCAGCTGGCCTATTTTGTCTTATGTGCGCTCATGTTGGTAGAGTATTTAAAATGACGTTAGTAAGAATGGTCTGATGACACTACTGTGCTACAACCCATGGTACAAGGTCAGTTTCCAATTTTAAAACATTATGGCAGAGACAAATGCAGGGCAGTACCACTCTGGGCAGTTCCAGAGACCCTAATGGCTCTGAAAGATCAAACAACAGATGGAAAAGAGCATCTAAACAATTAGTCTTCAGAACAAGCCTAAGGCAAGTCTCTGTCTTCAAAAGAAAAAACTAAAGTGGTTTTTAATGTTTGGATTAGTTCATTGCATAATCTATTTTTATTTTTATTTTATAATTCAAATATGGGAACTCAAATGCAATCCTGGGGGAAAACACTGGTTCTTCTCTACTTCCATCTCGTCTACAGCAGGCCTGAGTTTCTTGCTAGGCTTAAAATTCAGTTTGCAAATGAAAGTGTACAGAAAAATAGGGCTTCTTAAAATGGGTTTTCTTTTTAATATAAACATTTAATTTAAGAAGCATAGACCAAGAAGTAATAGAAGCAGAGTTCAAGGCAGAATGTCTGTACTATGTTTTACTTAATACGCTGAGCAAGAACTGCACCCCGAAAGTTTAAAACCATATTTCAGAAGGACCCTTAAGTATGCAGAGGGGCACTCCCTTTTAATAGATATTCATACTTGGAAAAATAAGTCTTCCACACAAAGATATTGAGGCTTAAAAATGTACCAAAAACCTGTCTGATTTTCCTATCCATATCTTTTGTTCTAACTATCTACCTATAAAATATACTCTGTGTGCATTTCAACAGAATATTATGGGTACTAAATTGAATACAGCTCACTTTTGCTGTTTACATACACAGTGTTTATCTCTTATGGAAGTCTCACCGAGATTTCAGCAAATCATACCTACATTTGTTTAACTGGGAGGAGAGACACCATCCTTTTCCTAACATGATGTCTTTTTCCATCTATACATTCACCTGCTCTCCCAAAGAATCATCAGCCTGCAATCTTTCTTCCTAATATATCCTTTAGAAAGTGAAACACTTTCCAGCAAAATATTATTTTAAAATGTTGAATATTTATAACAGCATAGTTTTTCTTGATTTTGAGGTATTGTTTTGGCAATATAAAAGAATCTCAGTATAAATCAGTGCTATATATAAAAGACAAATTTACTGATCAGTAGTGAATGTGTCATCACTGGCAAAGAGCACAGAGATCATAGAATCAATCGGAGAATCATAGAATCATTGAGGCTGAAAGAGACCTTCAAGATCATCCAGTCCAACTGCCTACCTACATCACCACTAAACCGCATCACCCAGCGCCACATCCAGACGCATCTTGAACACCTCCAGGGATGATGACACCACTACCTCCCTGGGTAACCTCTTCCAATACCCAATCACCCTTACAGTGAAGAAATTTTTCCTAATGTCCAATCTGAATCTCCCCTGCTGCAATTTAAAGCCGTTTTCTCTTGGTCTTTCACTATGGGCACGGCAGAAGAGACCGACCCCTGCCTCACTACAACCTCCTTTCAAGTAGTTGTAGAGAGTGATGAGGTCCCCCTGAGCCTCCTCTTCTCCAGACTGAACAACCCCAGCTCCCTCAGCCGTTCCTCATAAGATATATTTTCCAGTCCCTTCACAAACCTACAAATGATGTGTCTTTCAAGTTACAAGGGAAAGGCATGATTAGAAAGAGATTTTTTTATTATTATTTCAAAGGTATCATAAATTTTTAAGTTATTGATTTATTATGTCAAGAACTTTTCTTTCAGATATAAGATGAATGCAGCCTTCAGTTCAAGACTTGATTCTTTAAAATTGCTATTGGACAAGAAATATAGGTCACACATAAGTTTGGTTTTTTAAATCAAACAAGTAAGTTTTTCAACAAGTAGTTGCAGTCTTCAAATGGTAAATTAGACTGAAGAGTATCTGAAATAGCTGCTAACTATAAAAAAGTATTAATGAAAAAAGAGGAAGAATTTTGAAATTATAAGGACTACCCAAAAGTTATAAAATAGGCAACACAAATTAAAATGTTTCTGTTTTTAATTATTTCTCTAATTAGCTCTTCAGTCTTTCCCTCTCCATCATTATGAGATTTTTGGGTTATTTTCGTAATGAATTAAATAAATAATATCTTCACAGAAGTTTTCAGTCTCTCCGGGGAAGGAATCGCATCCTGTGGGTTTATCAGGTAACTTATGAAACCCTGTCTGAATTCTCTATCTTGAAAGCCAAATGTCTGATATGTGAATATCAGCAAAAGGTTTAATCCTATAACCTCCAGCTAGCCATAAGATTTGACACCTCTGTTTACGTCTGTACCTTTGTGAAAATCTGTCTTCTGCATATCTTGTGTAATTTTAATACAATGAACAAAGGTACTCACCCCCCTCCACCCATGCTTTCTTCTGTTCTTCTCTGTCCCCATCAATATTATTGCTACCTAATTTTAGGCTTTTGTTTTGTAAAAAGTCTCCTTCTAAGCTGGTTGTCTGGTTATCTTTTAAAGTCCATTGAGACTAGACGTATCTGGAAGGCAGTTCCTGTCACCGGAAAACACAGATAAATCAGGGAACTTCTGCTCTAGAAGTAATTATATCTATTAATTAAAGAGTTGTAGAGATAGCTTAGATGTACCTTCAGCAAATTTGCTGACGACACCAAGCTGTCTGGTGTTGTCGACACAGTGGAGGGAAGGGATGCCATCCAGAAGGACCTTGACAGGCTGGAGAGGTGGGCCCATGCAAACTGTGTGAAGTTCAACAAGGCCAAGTGCAAGGTCCTGCACCTGGGTTGGGGCAATCCCAAGCACAAATACAGGCTGGGTGCAGAATGAATTGAGAACAGCCCTGAGGAGAAGGACTTCAGGGTACTGGTAGAATACAAGCTGACAATGTGCACTCACAGCACAGAAAGCCAGTGGTATCATGGTCTGCATCAAGAGAAACATGACTAGTAAATAGGTCAAGGGAGGTGATTCTACCCACTCTACTCCACCCTTGTAAGACCCCACCTGGAGTACTGTCATAATTGAACTCTGGGGCCATCAACATAAGAAAGACATAGAGCTGTTGGAGCGAGTCCAGAAGGGGGCCACAAAGATTATCAGAGGGCTGGAGCTTCTCTCCTATGAGGGCAGGCTGAGGGAGTTGGGGTTGTCCAGCCTGGAGAGAGAAGGCTCTGTGGAGACCTTATAGTAGGCTTCCAGTACCTGAAGGGGGCCTACAGGAAAGCTGGAGAGGGACTTTTTACAAGGGCATGGAGTGATAGGACAAGGGAAAATGGTTTCAAACTAAAAGTGGGTATGTTTAGATTATACTTTAGAAAGAAATTCTTTCCTGTGAGGACGGCGAGACAATGGAAGTAGCTGCTCAGAGAAGCCGTGGAAGTGTTCAAGGCCAGGTTGGATGGGGTTTTAGGCAACCTGGTCTAGTGGAAGGTGTCCCTGTCCATGGCAGGTGAGTTGGAACTAGATGATCTTTAATGTTCCATCTTTAAGGTTCCTTCCCTTCTCAAGGGCGATAAGAAGAGCTCTTCTAGCTGTATCAGTGATAAAAGGAAGACTAGGGAAAATGTGGGCCCTCTCTGGAAGGAAACGGGAGATTTGGTCACCGAGGATATGGAGGAGGCTGAGGTTCTCTATGACTTCTTTGCTTCCGTCTTCTCTGGCAAGAGCTCAAGCCATACTGCCCAAGTCACAAAATGCATAAGCAGGGACTGGGAGAATGAAGAACCACTCACAGTAGAGGAAGATCAGGTTCAAGATCATCTAAGGGTCTTGAATGTAAATAACGACCTGATCAGACGCATATTTAGGTCCTGAGGGAACTGGCAGATGAAGTTGTTAAGCCACTATCCATCATATTTGAGAAGTCATAGCAGTCTGGTGAAGTTCCCACTGATTGAAAGAGGAGAAACATGACCCCCATTTTTTAAAAAGGAAAAAAAGAAGACCCAGAGAACTACAGGCCAGTTAGTTTCACCTCTGCCCAGCAAGATTATGGAGCAGATCCTCCTGGAAACTATGCTAAGGCACATGAAAAACAAGGAGGTGATTGGTGACAGCCAGCACAGCTTCATCAGAGGCAAATAATGCCTGACAAATTGGGTGGCCTTCTATTAAGGGGTTTCACAGCTGGTGGATAAGAGAAGAGCAACTGATGTCATCTACCTGGACCTGTGCAAAGCATTTGACAATGTCCTGCAGTCATGACCTATTTGAGCTGTTCAACAAAGGATTAGGTCAGAAGTTTGCACCATGATCAAGATTCGTTCTTTTTCAGGGAGAATGCCCAAGCCCTTTAAGCAAAGGAGCAGATGCTGTACAGAAGAGAGAAGTATATCTTTGTTTCCACAGCATTAGACCAGAACTGTTTCTCATTTTGTGTAGTTAGTGGAGGTGGAGGACTTTTTTGTTATCAATTTTGTTTTTGTAGAAACAGCAAAATGTTTTCTTTTTCTCTCTAATTTACACCTTTACATTAGTCCAAATTGTGATTCATAATCAATTATATAAGCCAATTTCATTCATAGTATGATTTTACTGTAGCCACTGGAGATGTATTTGGGGTCAATTCTTCACTTTCTGTACAAATTCTGTTATAACTCAAATAAAATCATAAAAAAGGGACAAAAAACCCTTTTACTGGAATTTTGAAAGCCCCTCTTGTGCAGGGAAAGGATGGAATATTTGTTATCTTAATAGTTGAGAGAAGTGTACTGGTTACTTAATTAACAGAAAGGAATCTGTAAAGTGAAATCTGTGTGGGTGATGCCAAGCTCTGGTTTGGATGCTCTCCCTGTTTCAGCTTCTCTCACCCAGCAAATTTGTTCACTAAAGGGAGGTTAACACAGGACTGAGAAACTGGGGCATCGTAGACTCATATTAACACAGGTGCTTTTACAGTACAAAACCAAGTGAGAGTAGGAACATTCCACTTAATGGGGGCATGGTGTATGCTGCATAGCAAAGGTCTCTTTCTTTCTATTTTGAACATCAAGGCCAGGCACCTCAAGGCACATGTGTTTGTGATTGAGGTGCCTGGCTCAGTATTTAGTTGGGATCTGTTACATGGTACATTCTTAGACGATAATTACTGCAAGGTTTTTACTGGAGTTGGTAATTCTTACCTAACTAGAGGAAAGAAAAAAAAAAAGCTCTGAAAGGGAAAGGGATCTGAGTGTTTCATTAATGCTACTGTAGCAGCAAGATATTCTAGGATCATCTTATTTCAGCTGAAGCCTTTGAGTACACCAATTGCTCTTTTATCACTTCTGTTGGCCCTAATTTGGCCTTTGATCCTTTGATCCAGACACAAGTCTCAGAAACATTCTTTCTGCAATTAAACCACACTAATGTTATTTTTCAGGCTTGCATTAATATCTTGACACAATTCTTGCATTAAGGACCGCTGGAAATAGGTCATAACATCTGTGAACTTCATTACTAATCTGTGTCAAGGGTGGCAGATAATTCTTCTCAGTACATCAAAAAGGCATAGACAGGATAGCCTCTGAACCCATGAACATCAATGTGAACAACTGAACAAAATATGATTTTACTTCTGTCTGACTAGTTATTACTGGATATTCAATAGTACAGAAGGACAAGTTGGTGACCAAAACCTCACACAGATTTGCAGTAATACTGTGGAACACACCTATGCTGGCAAGAAATTGTGCGTTTTGCTCTGACAGAGGTCAAGAGCTAATGACACACCACTGAACCAGAATTCACTGCTTCAGCTATTGCTACAGAGCTGGAAGAGCTGTTTGTTCTTTGAAGCTCATATCCTAATAGAATTTACTATGGAACATTGGTCGTTTCATGATGACTGCACTGGTAATTTGAATCTCTGAAGATATTTTCACCTTAATAATGTTGCTATGAAAGAGTACATTGGAGATTTCCCAGTTCCATCTAGTACTTTTGTAATTCTTTCCCATCCCATCTGTCTGGAATGTTTTGTTCTCTATTAACCAACCTATGCTTCCACAAGGGAAAAGAAATTTGAAAGGTGAGCAGAAAGTCAGGAAAAACTGGCCAGTCACTGATTGTCAGGGCTTATAGTCTCAAGAGCCAGAAGTTTATTTAGAAGGTCTACATTAGTTTGTATTAGCTGCACATGCATCACAATGAGACAAAGATAATAGGCTAAAAGTTTCTAAGGGTTAAAATACTTAAACACATCTCCAATGGACTACATATAGAAACAAATACAAAACAGTCACACAGGAACAACTTGAATTATAGCATAGAAATGA
>VZRW01012123.1:0-41231 GCA_013398125.1 Aegotheles bennettii
ATTCTATGATTCTATGAAGTACTCTACATGTCAATGTTGTCTGTCTACTACTGTGATGACTCTTTGAGCTTCCTCCCCTTTTTCTGCCCCCATCCCCCCCGAAAAAAAATAAGTTGATCAGTTCCCTTAATGACTTACTCTTGACTCAGCATGTCCAATTTTAAAATAAATTCTTTGATGGCAAACCACAGTATCTCTCAGTCCTTGAGGTCAGGTGAAAACACTCTAAATTCTGGGCACTGCACTAGCTTGTGGGAGAAATTGCTGAGATCTACACTGTTATTTCTACTTACTAGCACTGAGGAGAGCAGCTACTCAATGTAGTCTTGAAAATCATAGTGTGAAGCCCTGGATTACTGAGATCCACAGTACATTCAGGCTGAATTTACCCATGAAACTCATACAGGCTGGGCAGAGAATGGATTGAGAGCAGCCCTGAAAGGAAGGGCTTGGGCATGTTGGCTGATGGGGGAAGCTTAACATGAGCCGGCAATGTACATTTGCAGCCCAGAAAGCCAACAGTATCCTGGGCTGCATCAAAAGAAGTGGGTGGAGGGAGGTGATTCTCTCCGTCTGCTCTTTTCTCATGAAACCCCACCTGGAGTACTGTGCCCAGTTCTGGGGCCCCCAGCATAAGGAGGACATAGAGCTGTTGAAGCCAGTCCAGAGCAGGGACACGAAGATGATCAGAGGACTGAAAACAGATGATCAGAAGACTTCTTCTGTGGAGAGAGGCTGAGAGAGCTGGGGTTGTTCGGCCTGGAAAAGAGAAGGCTCCAGGGAGAGCTTCTAGCAGCCTTCCAGTACCTGAAGGGTCTACAGGTACTGGAAAGGGACTTTTTACAAGGACATGTAGTGATAGGAGTAGGGGGAATAGTTTTAAACTGAAAGAGGGTGCAAGGTGTCCCTGCACATGACAGGGGGCTTGGAATTAGATGATCTTTAAGGTCCCTTCCAACCCAAACCATTCTGTGATAGAGTATGTCCATCCCTGAGGTGATGCTGGCTAGTAGATGTGTTTATATACTTGTGTTGTTGCAGCAGTGGCTGAGGTGGTGGAGCCTCAAGAGGACCACCTGCAGCAGCACAGCAGCAAGAGTGGCTGCTTGCAGGCTGCAAACTCTCCCTGAGCTGAGCCACCTTTGTAGCAGGCAAATTGTCAGCCTGCTTCCACCCTGTTCCTGGCAAGCACTGTTGAAATGGTACATAGAAATGCTTGTTTACATGCTTCTTCTGTGAACCTTCCAACTGAAAGATAGCACGATTTTCCAGTTCTGTGTTAATTCCACTGTGGATGTGTTGCGTTGCTTATGTGAAGCACCTTTAGGCTGTGGCTTAAATTGTGCCCTAACCAGACCAAGTGTTTTTAGGCCTTCTAACATCACAGTGAATTTGCTTATTAATTTGTGAGTTGTTTTCTATTTAAAAACATATTAAAATTACTGAATTCTGGTGAAATCCATTTTTGTGAAGATGCAGCTGTCCTACCAATGCTTGCACAGATCTAACATCATGAACAAAAGTGGCAGAGCTGCAAAGCCCTGACTTCAGCAGCTGCCCCATGTACCAAAGCTTCCAAGATTCAGTGATGCTCTTCTAGATAGAAAATGTTATTTTGTGGTTTATAATTTGGCTCCTGAAGATACAGCAGGATATCCAGATGCTGCTAAAAATATGGTCCTTCAATTTTTTTCTGGCAAGTTATAGTAATAAAGAATATTTATAAGGTGTGTTAAAATGTGCCTCCCTCGAATTAAAAGAGAACAAGGCTTTTTACCTTGATGCTTGGTTTAGAATAATGTTGAATTTCCATCACGTCTTGCACAGCTTGGTGAAATCTTTCCTAATAATCGGAGTTATCTGGGGATTCCTTGCATCAGAGGGCTAATGAGTGGTTGAAAACTTGATGTAAGAAATTAGCTATAAACATGACATTTTTGTCACAGCGCCAGTGATTTCTGGCAAAACCTTCTTAGTGACTAGATAGTTTGCATCTGTTTTATTTCAGCCCTTTCAAAATTACTTGACAAAGCTACTTATTCTTCTTGTAGGGTCTCACTGACACAACTTAAACTTTTTTTATTGATGGAATATGTAGATATCCCTCTGTCCACCCAACAATCAGTCAATGACTGCTAAGAAGAAATGAATCTATTCAGCTAAAAACTTCTCAGTAAATTCAGCTCAGTGATGTTTATGGTTAATCAGCCACTACATTACCACACGATGATAATGATAAAGACAGAAATCGGTTCTTTAAAGCGTTGTTTCCCAAAGCTTTCAAAGGTACAGTCCTTTTCTGATCAGCCTCTGAAGGCTAGAATAGTGGTTAGAACTTCAGGAGATTTTTTTTTTTTCCTAACACTTCAGAGCCTTTTTTGAATCCCATTGTGATCCGTAGTTTGAAAAACTAGTACTTTAAAAACCAATTTCTGGTGGGTAGCTTTCAACAGATTACTGTGATTAAGAAATTACTTTTTAAAAGTAGTTTATTAGCTTTTGCATTTCTTAAACCTTTTCCTCTGAGCAACTTAAAGCACTTAGCTTCACAATAACTGTAATACATTATTTAAGCTGTTTTCCTCCAAACTGAATTAGAACATAGAATTCAGTAAGTCAGAAGAGATTTAATTTTTGTTTTACTGACATAGGACTGTCTGCATGAAAGCTTTCAGTGTTGCAAACAGAAGACGATTAGAGTTCTGAGGAGCATGGTTAATTTGCAGTTGAATTCATTTGTAAAACAGAGACAAATGTCAAGTCTTGTAAACCAAAAAGGGCATGGGATCTTCATAATGGAGCAAAAAGTATTAAACCTTGCAGCTTGCTAATAACTGAGTTTGTGTGCTTAAACAAGGCAACAAGGATACTTTTGCATGCAGTGTCCCTGTAAGAAATCAATGAACTTGGACTATACTGATACAAAACACTTTGTAAACTTCTATTGTTAAGTGGTGTGTTAGTGGTATAGATATGAAGTACTACTAATAATAATACTAATAGAACACTATATTGAACATCCCACTGTGTAGGGGTGACACATAATTAACTGACAAATATTGATACTAGCATATAAAAGAATGTATTTGAATTTGGGTTGTTCTGGGAACTATTTTCCCAAGATAAGATTTCTGATTTCTGTCATTTCTTCATCTTACCGGATGAAGATACTTAGTATGATATTGCATACCGCTTTCTTGAAAGGGCTGACTGGGTTTTGCAATAAAGTGTATTAAACTTTCATCTTTGTTTCTGCTGTCCAAGTGTTCTCTATTTCTTTAGTGACATCTCTTGGAGAAGGAAGCTTAACAAAGACATAAGTATTTAACTGTACAATCTCTATTTGAGCCCTCAGAGAAAGGTTAGGAAGGAGATGCCAAAAGATTGTTGGAGAAAAGGAAATTTCCTGGCCCCTTACTTCATGTGCAAATTGCTTCATTCTGAGGTATTGAAGGTGCCTTCTAAGATGTGAATTTCAGACTTTTTGGCCTGGATTTTCTCTGGTGCAGAGCATTCAAATATATGCTAACATAGGAAATACTAAGAAATTGGGCATTGGCCCGAATTTTCAAGTGAGCCTTCTAATTCAGAGCAACTGTTTGACATCTCTTTCTGAGAGATTTGTGCCAGATTCTCAAAAGTGACAGGCACAAAATAGGTAAACTGGAGCAGTGAAGGAGGCATGTGGATGCTCTTTTGATGACTGGTGTCCCTACCTGGGTCACCCATAAAGTGAGATGCAATCTATGCTTGAAAGTGAGAACAAAAAAAACTTACCTAAGGGTAGGTGAACTGTAAGTACCTACAAATTTATTTCCCTTGGATTTTTGAGATCTGTATCCCAGCCATCTTATACTCTAGCAGCTGGTGTTTGGGTTATCCAAAAGCAGAAAACTGATCACACACCAAATAATTTTCAGAGTGAAACACTAACACAATTGCTTTCAATGACAAAATTCCCACTGACTTCTGCGTGGGCAGAAACATGACTCATATTAATTCTGCTTTTGTCTGAGTGCGTTACTGATTCTCTATTCTGCCATCTTAGGTAATAATCTGTTCCAACTTTAAATGACCGTAGAGAAGCTTTTTACAGCAGATTTAAAGGTTGACTGAGGCTTGGAATTTTAACTCTATGACTTTCCATTACTTCAGCCATGCTATTATATACAATGTACCACTGTATAGAATTAAATGCAACATACCTAGCGTCGGGTCATACTCCCAGATGAACCTTTTGGTCAGGAAGCGTACAACAAGAGCTGGAGGAACAAAAAGGTTCCAGGTGAGATGCACAAGCCATCAACTCATCTGGTTTTTAAAGCTTTCCCAGCAACCTCTTCCATGTGAATGGGCGTGTAGCAGCTCCCCTGAACTTTGAGCAGAATTCAGTGTTGCTTATTAAGACAGTTGAGACCTTTTCACTGTTTGTGGCCTGCTTTACACTTTTGGAGGGGGGAAACAAAATGAATGCTCTTTACAGCATTAATCTTTTACCCATGTAACAAAGGGTAAAGAACCCAGGACAAAGAATACCAGAAGATCTTCAGTGGTATGGTCTAACTATCTTCCTTTTTTTTTTTCATTTTGGTCACAATAGTTTCTACTATTAAAAAGCCAAAACAACCCCATTTACAGTGCTGTGAGCAGATGTGTTTTTTAAAAAACACTGTTTTGGATGCTTTAGATTTCCCATAACCAGTGAAAAAAGGGTTGGCAGCTTTTGAAACAGGATGCTTTGAAGCTTCAAAACTAGGGGCGTTCAAAATAATGTAATTCTTGAAAACATTTCCTTCAGTTTTTAAACCTTGTAATGTAAACATATAACTGGCTAAATAGCTTCCCTCTATATTTTGGCACACCTTCCTTGCAACAATTTTTCTTCCATGTTTTGCCTACTTGCCACTTGAAGTGATAAGCTATATTTTAAACCAATGCTCAAAAAGTGCTATTAGTAAATTTGCAGAAGTAGAAACAAAGCTCTAGGTTTTGGAGCACTGGATAGCTAGTTCTCAGGTTCAGTTTATGGGCTAAGATCTTGCTGCTTATGTTCTTATATTTAAGTTTTTCTATTCCTCCACCCTCTTTAGAAACAACCTATAAATGCTTTGTCGAGATATTATGTTCTAAATTAAAACTAAGGCGTGCCTTGAATTTTTAGTGATGTAAATGAAGCATTCACCACTTCCAATTATTCAAAATGCTTTCTGCATTTCCAAAGTAGAGCTAGAGATATCACTGCACTAGCTATGATTGCAGTGATTTCAACTACAGGAAAAGGTTTTGTTGTCATCAGCCCTACAGGATTGTTCTGTTCTTCTTTCAGTTGCAGATGGACCATAAAACCTGAGAGTTAAACCCAGTTCTGATCCTTTTCAAAATTAAAGCCATGAGAATGCCCCACATCCCAGACCTCTGTGACCAAAAGTAGGACAAGGCAACATTCTACAGAATAAATATAATAAAATAAGCTTTGCTTAATCAGAACCTATACTTAAATACAATTAGAACATTGGTTTTCAAGAAGATTTAACTATGTCTCACACTTGGAGGGGTAATAAGAAGCTGATCCTAAGAAAATGAGTTCATACATGAAACAATTTTAAATCAGTGTTATTTTAAGTTTCTATTTTCCTGAGGAAATCCTACTTTAAATTTTTTTTTTAGCCTTTGCAAAAATATTCTACTTGGCCCCCAGAGTGAGTGTGGCAATTCTTAGTCAAAGTGACTTTTCAAGTTGTAGTCCTAACATGGATGTCATACTACCAGATCTCTGTGTAGCTTATTTTCCATCCATGATGGTGTCTGAACCAGGACTTTTTTCCTCACATTTTCTCTCAGCTGGAATAGTTTAAACATCTTGATATTTCAAAAGTTTGGTCATGACTCTTCCCTAATTGCTAGTAATAGGTTCTCTAATTGCTAGTAAAATACACAGCATGTTCTCTTTTTTTATTATTACTATTTTTTTTATTCCTTTTTAAATTTTGATGCAGGGTAAAAATTACCCTGACATGCTTTCAGAAGATTCCTTACTATCTTCTTTTCCAAGAACAGATTTTTAAAATGCTTTCTTCTTTCACAGCCATACTCTGAAGGAGAAGCAGTGATGTGCTACCTGTGTTGCAGTGCCTGAGCCTGTGCCTGAACCTAAAGTAGCTAGTGAAGAGAAAGAAAAGGTAAAAGAGAGTGGGGGAACCTGTCCAGCTACTTTCATATTTAAACATGGTCCACTTAATTAGGATAACCTTGTACTTGTAGATGGAAATGCCTGGAGAGGAGGGTCAAAGTGATGAAGGGGACTGGCAGAAAGTCTGTCAAGCACTAACATCTGAGACAGGTAATAGAGAGCAGCAGCTCTGAAAGAAAAGAGGGAGAAGAGCTGCTTTCGGAGGTAGCCCAATTGAAGGAGGTAAGAAGATAACAATAAGAAGGAAAAGTAGAACTGGACTGCAGCTGCTGAGATGAGTCTGGGAGAAAAGAAGTGCAGCTACGTACATGGGATGAAGTGGTGTTGAGTGCCACAGGGGTGAAGAGTTAGAGATCACAGATGTAAGATCTGGTAATGAGTGAAAAAGTTGTATTTGTCTCCAGCAGGGAGGCCTGTATGCAGAAATAGCAATCAATCATCTACGCAGGAGGGAGCTGAAGAAAAGGAAGGAAGGGTGGGAAGTGGCTGCCATGCATAGGGCCAGATGGCAATTACAGTCCCTTGCTGGCACATCTCAGCAGGGAGCACAGCAAGCCTAGTGAGTCGCTTGCTGGGCACTGCTGGTAATAAAGTACTTGCATAAGGCTCGTTTGGGCTCAGTGAAGAGAAGAAAATTCCACCTCAGCACAACTTCAGGTGAGCAGGGAAGTGTCAGCTTCAGATCCATGTGCTCTGTGCCAGTTTTGGGGGCACATACACTCGGGGCTGTGCCAAGCTGCTGTTTCTGTAAGGCTGGTTCTGCTGTGCCTCCCTGCTTCCAGCCTGGCCGATTCCCTCAGAATACTCCTGCTCTCCTTCATGGGAATGGTCACAGCCCTTCCTATGGAGCTTTTCACTTCCACACGCTTTTACAAGGCTGAAGATTAGCAGCTGCCTTTCATAGAAGGGGAATGGATGATGCTCTTCATCCAGTGTCTGTTCCGTTTATAACTATTGCAAACTATGTTGGATGGGAAGTGTCTTCAGGTTTGCCTCATTAGGGATGCTTAGCAGATGGGCCCCTTAAATCCAGTTGAGTATTGAAACAATGTGTGTGACTTTGCTATGTGATTTGATGAAAATAGTCAATGAGAAGAGAGCTGGGAAGGGCTTGGGCCACGTCCATGAGTCCAGCTTGCTGTCTCGCACCACCCTGCCCTAGCAATGATCCCCTTAGAGCAGGGCTATTACTGTGGAGCCATTTTGTTTATGTTGAGCTCACTCACTGCCAGATTACACCACTTTTGTTTTAATAAAATAACTTCTGCCAGCAGAAGAATCAGAAATCAGGATGTTGGGGATTTACTACACTTAGAGCTGTAGCACCCACATTTCTGCTGCTGGCATAAATGACGCTTAAAATAAAACTTCCCCATGTCCTTAGCAATGCCTCATAGAAAGAGTTGAGATGGGCATTACCTCCTTCCCTCCTTAGCAAAGGTGTGTGCACCCTGTTTGACTCATCAGTCTTATTTAGACATACTTAACTCTAATACTAACAATGAGCCAAAAATAACCCAACACACTAAAAAAAATAATCCATAAACAGGGTTTTGATTAAAAATGTCTGAAACACATTATTTTCTGGTTAAATTAGGTGACTAATTCCAATGTTCACATTAAAATGACCATTTCCAGTGCTTATCCTCAAAGAAGATTAAATGCCTGTTGAAGCAGGCAAGATTTGGATCCCTGCAGTACCTAAAGGAGCAAATTTCATGGTCCTCAACTGAGACTAGTCCAGGCTCTTCCCAGAATACTTCCTGCTTGTGAAATACAAGAGCTTGCAGGTTTAGAAGGAAAGAATCTCTGACAAACTGCAATTTGGATTCCCGCTGTGTTTTTCGGAGACATGACCATTACCTAAGGGAATTGATGTAATGTCCCAGCAAAGGAAGAACAGATTCACGTCTCTTTCTGCCTTTTCTTACAACCTCACTTCCAAGTCGGCTGTTTTGTACAGGGTTTAAATTAGGGTAGAACTTGACCCAGGACTTTCATTCACTCATGTTTAAATCTTCTGCCTTAGAAGTTATTCTTGGAGAAGAAGCATGACTATCTGTCAAATACATTTGCAGTGTAACTCCACTGAAGACAATGAAGTTATATCAGGAATTAACTTGGCATATAAACTGAGATATTCAACCACCTAATTAATCAATTTCTTTGGGACTTGTGTGGCTGAGTCCCTTACTCAGCTTTAAAAATCTCAGTCCATATCTTTTGGAACCTTTTTTTTTTTTTTTTTTGGTGGTGTTTTGCGTCTCACTTTAGATCTTTATTTGGATTTAGTAACATATACATGCTCTGGCTAAATTTACAATCTGCCTCAATACATATATTCATGAACTTGCTATCATTCCAGCCAATACAAGCTGAGCTTTTGAGGGAAGAATGGAAGAGAGGTTTTATTTGAAAAACACCCCTCTTCCCCAAAAGCTACAGAGTTCAAAGTTATTCTAAGAAAAATAACAGTTCTTCGCAGTAAGATAACTGTATGATGACTCTTTTATGCCATGAGAATTTTCAGCTATTAAAATGGTCTGAAAGCAATCCCATTATTTAACTTATCAACAAGTCCATTCCTGGTGCCATGATGATGTGTCATCAGTGAACCATACTTGGCAGGAGACACTAGAGTGGTTAAAACCAGAGGTTATGATGATCAAAAGGCACTTTCACAAATGAAATATTTCATGGGTTTTTTTAAAATGTATATTTTTGTTAGAGTTCATCGTCCATTCACCCTCTTGGAGGCCCCTCATGTATCAGAATTTTAGTCCCCTTGGTGCATGTGGTGAGCTCCAGCCTGCAGGATGGTGGTGCCACAGGATTCTGGCATGTGATGTGCTGCTTCTTTAAACAGCTCTGTGTCCAGCTTTGGGAAATAATGGTTTATTTTAAAGGCAATACCATGAGAATTTAATCTGCTCCTGAAAGTGCAGCTTGTTTGGGAGTGTGTGTGTGGGGGTGGTGGGTAAGTATGAAATTATAGTGCAGAGTCCTTTTCTGATCCTCGTACATCATGAATGAAAACATGCAGTCATTACTTCTGGCTCTGTGTCAGTGAGCCTGGGTTTGACTCAGTTTTGACAGTATCTCTGGCAATTCAGTGATGTGTGCATATATGAGTGGCGAGTGAGACATAACAGAAGGATTCCTCTGCCTTCTCTCCTCTCTTGGTTTGTTCACCGTGGTCACTTCTGATGTTGAGACCTAACGTACTTTTACTAAACTAGAAGGTCAATTTAATGGCACAAAATGAAATCAGGAAGAACCGTATCAAGTATTAAAATGGTCTCTTTTACACTGCCTTGCTGTCTCAAACTCTGCATATTTTAGGCATATTTTAATCACTGTCTTAAGCAGTGAGCTGTTCAGAGAAATTACTGTGTATGCTTGTATGTTTTTTCTGTAACAGCACAGTGAGGTCCTCCAGTGACTGATAATATAAATATAAAAAGTATATATACTGTTATATATAAATATCAATTAAATATAAATACCAATAGTATACATACTTTTAAATCTATTAATACATATTATTGTAGAGTAGTATATATATATATATATATAAACCACTGTGTATATATACTGTGTAATAGTAAATACAGACTAGGATTGAACAGCTATGTTGCTCATGCCTTTCAGGAGGTTATGTTGCTTTGTGTAATTTAAGCCTTTTTTCTTCAGTGATAATGATATGGGTTTCAGTTCTATGAACCCAAATCTGAACATCAAAAATGGTTCAAATTCCTTTTTGATTTGGTGGGGTGTAAAGGGGCTGAAATACCTATCTCAAATGTCTATCTTAATCCCCACAGCGGGATCATGGACCAAATCAACATCCCATGCTCAAGTACTTCAAAAAGATTAACATACTTCCAATATAAAAATTAAGCACTGTATGCTGGATTTATCTTTACAGTAAATAATATTTTACATGCTGAATATGCATATAGCAGGACTCTGAAGACTGCTTCAGATGCTAATTCAGTAGATTGTTCAATTGGATGTCAATAGCTGGCCTTCTTTTGACAAGTTGGTTGGAAGGACTGTGCTAAAGCGGAAGAGACAGAGACCATAGTCCTACCCATCTGTGTTTTTCAGCAGTCTTCATGAGGTTATTCATCCTTTGGTCTGACTAAATATCAATGTAATTAGTGTCACTTTTAAAAACTCTGTCATTTTTCAGTTTCTACAACAAAGTTTTGGGGAGTCTTTCTTTTGTTATTGGCAGTTTCAATTTATCTCAGATGTAACTGCATTTTTATGCTGTGGGAAGTACCTGATTTTAGGAACGTTTGAGTGGAAAGAGTCTGGAGACAAAAGTAACTTGTTTCAAGGAGCTCATCTGCAACCCTGGCAGACTAAAGCATGATGCATTTACTAATTTCATCACAACTCTCTTAATAAGAAACTGGAAGGAAGTGCTACATCAGATTATTTTGCAAGCACTTTTTATTTGCAAGGAATGAAGTAAACAATAACTTGTGCTTTTATCAGAGCATGCACATTCATTTTCTTCTAACACCACTGAAAATGAACATAAAAATCATGAACTTCAGTGCAATGACACTAATGTCTGCAGGTGCTCATGAAACAGAAAGGTGAGCCATCCATTTCCCAAGTTGCATAAGGGTAAGTGCTCCACCTATGTTCACACTTACTTCCATGGTGACTGTTTACCCTGTGTGTTTCTGCTCTCTTGCTCACCAACCAGACCATGTGTGGGCTGCCCAGGCTTAGGGGTGCTACCTGTCTGAGTATGCAGGCACGGTGTCTTGTGGATGCTCCAGCTCTTCTGCAACATCTAGCTATGTCCAGTCCTGCTTTTGCAGGCTTGCAGCTTTCACACAAATCAAGTCCGATGTTAAGGAATTGTCAGTATCTCCCTTCACTGACAGAGATGTCTGGCCTCCAGGTTAAGGCATCATTTACTGTGACTCAGACTGGGAAGAAAGCAATCCTGGTGCAGGCATGTTAGCGGAATGAAGGCCACTCTCTTTATTCAGTACTGAATATGGAAAATACAGGAGTTGTTTGTCAAAATCTTTGATTTTAACCACATTCTAATCTTAATAGCAGGAAGTGTTTCAAGTCTTGCTTCTGGCGTGGTAATTTCACGATAAAAGAACCTCTCCATATGTTCATCTGGAATAATTTACTGTTAATTTCACAAAATACACAGTATAATAGTCATTCATCCCATTGCACTGAACTAGACGATATTTGTAGTAATGTTCTGGCCATTACCTTCAGTGCTGAAGGCTTTTGTTTGCAACAGTTGCTGTGTATGGAATACAAGCAGGAGGCTTAATTTATATTACATTATTCCATTCCATAATATATTGTTCCAATATAAGGTTGTTTAATTCACAGGTCTCCTCCCATATATAAGATAAACAATCAGGCTGGTGTGTCTAATGGTGTTGATCATTTGAGGAATGCAGTGTGTAATATCCATACTTCTACTATTTCTCCTCTCTTGACTTCATTCTATAACTTGTTATGTCATCTCTTTGTAAAAACTAAACTTTCTGGTAACATATATGGTTTTCCAAAACATAGTTAATGGTAACACCTCCAGGTGTTTGTGTGTCTGAGACAGAGTATATCTGTGATTGGGCTGTAGAGCAAGTCTTACAGATGAAATCACAGAAATAACTGTTGCTTTTCTAGGTGGCTGACACAGACAAGGTTTGAATTTGCATGCTGTTTTGAAAGACACTGGGCAAAGCAAAAGAATAGGATTCTCAGGATAAAACTTGCACATAAACCCACCTCTCCATCTCAAGGTGAAAAATAAAAAAAAAGTGATTTAGTTGGGAAAGAACTGAAAAAAAGAAAGTATTTTCCAAAGGAAGGGGTGAAAAGCTTTTTTCTTTAAAAATCCAGTACTTCGTTAAGATAATGGCAAGATGACAAAATTTTCAGAGGGCTGTAGCTTCTTTCTGTTTTTTTTCCATTTTTTTTCCTTATATTTCTCCCAGTATTGATTTTAGAAAACATCCCTCTCTCTCCTTTTGGTCAAATTAGTTTGTCATCTTTAAATAGGAAAAGAAAGAAGGGAAATAAATGAGGGAACTTTATTATACTTTAGATGACAAGATGATCTTATTAGTTATTGTCAAAGCATTTTTGTAGGAATGAATTTTTGTTGGAAAATGCACTTTGAACAGAAGGGCCATTTTTTGGAAGAAAGCTAGTTTTTTAGAATTCTCTTTCATAGGAAATGCTTGAACACCTCACCATTTGTTTTCAAAGAACCTGTAATTTAGGATATGCAGATTTAAAACTAACAAACAAACAAACCTAACCTCATTAGTCTTCATTTTGTTCTTTTATTCACTGCTGTGTTATTTTGTATTGTACTGCTTATTTTGTATTTTGTATTGTACTGGAAAAAAGTGTGAGACTAAATTGTGGTTTTTTTAAACCAGATGCCAGTGTTACAAGGAAATGGCAGAGATGTACTTTCTCGGCTGTAATATCCACCAGTTACTCAGATTCAGCTGATTTGTATGTACTGAAATGGCTCAAAGTTGATTTTGCTCTGCTGATGCTGAGCCTGGCTAAAGGTGCAGGCAAGATGAGTTGCTTGGGTGGTGCTCCTGAGAGGAAGGGCTGGCTGGCCGTTTTGGAGATGCCTTGAGATGCTCCTAGGACAGTGTGGAGCTGCTGACTCATCTCCTGCCAGTGCAGAGGGAGGAACTTGCTTGAACACCATGCGGTGCAGGAGTGGGGATTGTTGTTGCTATTCTGGGTTGTTGGGTTTTTTATTTGTTTTGTATTGTTTTGGGTTTTTTTGTTTTGTTTTGATTATCAGTTTTAGTCCTTTTGTTTGTTTTTTTTTTCAAGGCTCTCCTTCATCTTGCTCTGATTCCTGCTCCCTCTCCCTTCCCATGCTCAGCAGGCAAGAGATGAATAGGAAGAACTGGAAGAAAGTGGAGAGAAGTGAAGTTGCCTTATTAGGGAAGGTCAGCATGTCCTGGGAGAGTTGTGGACCCCTTTCCCAGGGAGTAGGGGAGGGAGCATGGTCTCATGCCTGAAAGAGATGAAGAAATTTTTCCAGCAAAGTGAAAAGCCAGTTCTGTGTGAATCCTTGTTTGGGATAGGGACTGGTCTACAAGGCCCAGCTGTTCTGTGAGAGCATCCTGGCTGCCAGCAGCAACCTGGCCATAAATCCTTACCCCTGCCTAAGGGGGAGGCTGCTGGTAAGGAGCTCAGCGAACCAATTTGCCTCATGTTTGGGTTAGTGCTTGATAGTTTTGGGGGCTGGCTGGTGTTTGACCATCCTACTGGCAGCTGTTCTTACCAGAAGCAAAAGACATTTTGTTTCACATGGTACGCCCTGGAAAGGCGCAACGTACTCTTTTGCTGCTAGGCTGATGACTTAAGTGTACCTCTAAAAGCTTAAAGATAGGGTGAGTCAGCCTGAATGAGAGGGCAGTTAGCATACTGTGAGCAAGGCCACTGGCATTAATGCTGGATCACTGCCTATATCTGTAACCTTCATGATGGTAAAAAGTACCTTTGTGAAAATGCCTTGCTGTGCTACTGTTTCATGATGTCTGTATAGATCAGCACAAATGGTAACTAGAAATGGCATAAAGTGTTTGCCTCAGAAACCCAGTGATGTAAAGGGATGCAGAGCTCCCTATTTAATTTTGGTAGACAACACTGGCTGTTTCTGTATGGTCAGACTCTGAACAGACTATCGCTCTCTTCTCAGCCTGACTGTAATAATTTTCTCATCTTATTTTAAGTCCATGGATACTTTATAAGATGAGACTACAACTCATATCAAATGAAAAAACAAGTTATTCTCTGGCTTTTTCTGTGATATGCTTCATTTCTTTTACATTCACACCCTAGCTTTCTGGGTTTGGCTCCATGGAAATGTCAGATAACCTGAAGAAACTTTATACTGCAATTACAATCCATCTGGAGTAGAATATGCGGGAAAATCTTGAAAAATCATACTTCCCATGCAGTTTCCAGCTTGCTTTGACAAAGGAGGCTAGGTGAGCACTAGAAGTTTGTATCAGCCCTATTGACTGATTTGTGGCTCATCAATCAATAGATGCATGCCTCAAGGTGCTTGTGTCACAGAGAAAGGAAGAATTAGGCAACAAAACGCATTGAAAACTGACTTGTGGATTTTTCATGATCCCCTTTTATAAGCCTGATGACACATGCATTGATAAATGTTACATCTTTTTCATACAGTGCATAATAAAATATTTATGAGACCCCATTCTTTTCAAATTGTGCTATTAGCTGATTTTGCATTGCAGCTCCTTGGCTACTTGGAATTTCAAAGGTAGAAGATATAAAATTCTTTTCTTTCTGACAGGTTCATTGCCAAGTACCTGAACCAGACACCTGGAGAAGTTCCCAGAAGAATGAATGGAGAAAGGCATGTGAGAACAGATACATCAGACAGTGACATAAACCACAATGGTCTTCAGGCTTGTGGGACTAGTTCCTAGCAACATAGTGTACAAGCTTCCAACTGCCTCTGGCATCTCATGGAAAGTGGTGGCAAATGTACTGAGAGCTGTTCTTGTGTTTTATCTATGCTTTTTTAAAAAAACAAAAACAAAAACAAACACCTCCCTCCTTTTCTGTGTACTGTTAAGTCATCTGCTCCTGTTACTTGCTTGCCACCTGGAATCCTGAACTTTTGTTTGTACCAGCAATTTTTCTTACAGCAAACAGCTTGGACATTACACATGAAGAGTTAAGAGACACAGCAGCAGGCGGAGAGAAGCTTTTCAAGAGACAGAGGTACCATTTCCACAGCAGAATTTACAATACTAAAGAACAAGAAAAGTGAATGATAGGCTGTGATCAACAATTGAAGTAAAACATAAGTTAAATGCTATGGACCACATGCTTCTATCTCACAGTGCAAAATATGCTGCAAAGTGGAGAAATGATTAGCTGAGGAAGAACGCTCATTCTGAATAAAGGTTTTCTAACATGCTGTAGAGATGCTCGTTTCTAGAGGCACAAAAATGACCCTCAGGGAGATGGGACAGGTAGCCACCTAATGGTATCTAATGGCATCACTTGCAGCATCACCTCTTCTTTTGTGGAGCAGTCTGGAAGAGCAGGTGTAGGTGGAGAGCAACTTTTCATAAATGACCAAAGCCTATTTAAATGAGAAGCCTATCTGGTGATCTGCCCGATCTCACATCACTGCTTATCCCATACAACTGCTGTCAGTAGAAAGATTAATTGTTCCAGAACCCGGAAGTAATGATTTCCTATCAGAACTATGACACATTAGGATGGGCAAAGATAAACACTGCCAAGTGTATACTACAGTCTAGTGTGCTTGGTTCCCAGTACTAGTGACAGCATTAAATTAATTTAAGCTAATTCATTGTTTGATGAACAACTATCATCTCCTATCTCTGGATGCAACTCCAGTTTTATAAGCACTCATTTGGTGGCTATAATACTGTAGGGGTTATTATTAGCCTTCTGCTTGGAATATAGGCACAAAATCCTGGGAACTGTACAGAGTAAACTTTAAAATTATGTGTGTGTGTGGCAGGGGAAAAGCATGATCTAAATTTAAATGGTAAATTTCTGCTTTCATTTTCAGTGCTTTCAGTTAATAAACACTGTATGTCTTCAAATAAAATAAAAAATACAGTAGTAGGTAATGAATGCTGTAAAACCTCTGACTTATCTCAAGTCTGAAACTTGGAGGATTAACATAACTTAATTTATGATGCTCACCACAGCCGCCAGGAGATCTGGCCCTGCCTTCCCAGAGTGCATTAGCTACAGGGAGTGTTCTTCTGGTCTCAGCTAGCTAATTAACTATATGTAGTTAAAAGTCTATGTTAAGAGGAAGCTCTGCTACATTTATTCATGCTGAATAATGAGTTATACCCCAAAAATCTGAGGTGCTATCTGTGTGAGATTCTCTTGTTCATAGAAATTACACATATAGCAAAGATAACAAGTCATATACTCAGGACTCTTCCAGTCATTATCTCATTCAGTGGTTTATCCAGTGTGAAGTGACCTTAGTGATGGGATTTTCTTCATTTCTTTTACATGAGGCTACAAACACCAAGTTACTGTATATTATAGGGGGACCTTCAAGATCCCATTGCAGTTTTGCAAGTGTATTGTGTCATCTTTCCCTGCTAGGATCCTCTCCTCCATCCTGAGGTTCAGTATGGACATGCCACCAGAGTGGATAACAGTGTCAGGTGCTCAGAGATCCCTCAGGACTAAGAAAGTTTGCAATTATAATGATATTAACCTATATTATTTTCCTAGCCCAGTGTGATAAACCTCTCATGGGTGAGGTTTTCCTTTAATGCTTTTTTTAAAGAACACTTACTCAGTTTTACCCCATGATCTCATCAGAGTGAGCAGGGAGAATATAAACAATTCCATTTTCTCTGCCAGTGTTTGAATAAAGCATTGTACATTTATTTTTCCTGTTACTGCCCTGCAGAGTGCTGTATACTGTCTGCAGCAATCTGAGTTTGCTTAACTGTTCACAATGACATCATATGAACCATGAGGAAACACAGTCCTGGGAATCTACAATCTGACAAGTGAGAAAACCTCCAATTGCTCATAACGAAGGCTGACGCAGTCACTAGGGAGCCAGTCCCAGACATGGTTTACATTCCTTGCTTCACCATGCTTTTTGTTTGGCTTTGCCCAGAATAATTGTGAAGGGTATCAGTGTGCCTGTCAGGGCAGAGAAGTAGCCAGTGTGATGCCTAAGAGCATTTAAATGGTGGTGATCACTAAGGATGTCCTTTCCCAGTGTTCTCCCATCCGTCTCTTACCCCACCAAGTCTCTTGTTGTCACTCCCTAATCTGTAGCTCTTCAAGTCCACCCACCCAGTTAGGCTGATTCATGTTTGTGGGGATGAGCTCTACATGGAATTAGTGAATTTATCCTGATTCAAAAGATGCTCTTTCCCCAAGACCGGTTTTTTTTTGTTCGTTTGTTAACTCTGATCATTACACTGATCCCGAGAAAGGCACGGTGCCTCCAACAGCCAAAGTGGCCAAACTGAGGACAGAAGGTGGCCTTGTGGGAAAGGTAAGAAATGCTTAAATTGACTTTGCTGCTGGAGAAAACATCCCCTATACCTGGTGATTTCACTTACACTAGGGCATTTCTAGAAATTTCTTTTGTGACTTATCTTCCTCTTCCAGCCTCCAAACAGCTTTTGAAAAATGTGGTCTTTAGTTTCTCTGCACATTCCTCAGTTTCATCTGGAACCTGGGTGTAATGGTACTGCTGCCAGGATAAATGGATTACCACTGCAGATAGACTGATACTGACAAAGCAGAAGTGTTTTGGAAATATAAATAGTACTTTTTACATGGATACTGAAACAATGTTTTCACATAAATACCTTTAAGGAAAGCATTTATTTTATTTTATTGTTTGTTAGAAGCTGCATTTTCAATGAGCTGTGTACAGACTGTAAGAATACTCTATAACTGTTGGTTCTTTACTGCTTTTAAAAAAGGAGGCAAATTTAGCCGGCATTTTTCTCTTTCCTGATGAACCCTGACACAGTCTCCCCAGGAGATAAAGAAGAGTCTTGTGGTCTCACAAATGACTGTTGCAGAGTGGGATGAGCTCTTCAGCTCCAGTTCAGTTCAGCCAAAGCTGATAACTTTGCTCACCTTTCTTACAGGAGCAAAGATTATTTTTAAAGCAATCTGATCCCCTCTTTGTTGTTTTTGTTTCATATAGAAGAAAAAATCTGGTCTTTCAGCTTCACTTACGGGTATTATCCTGCCCTGTGGGCCTGCTGTTTAGATGGGAGAGCACCTGGAAGAGCTGTGGCACCTTCTGTTCATCCACCTGGGGCAGATGTGGTGGAGCCCCAGTGACATGGAGCCCCAGGGGGGCAATAAAAGTCACAGTGAACCTGCTCCCCAGCAGCACTGCTCTGGGCAGGCTTAGCTACTCTCATCTGCTCTACCTGTTGCCCTTGAGGATGAGCAGTCAAGGCAGCCACTCCTGCTCTCCCCAGTTATCAAGGTCAGAGCTGGAGGAAGAATTTTGCTATTCCTCTTCATTCTCTGAATTCCCTACCTTCCCATTCTTCAAGGTTTAGCCCCTAAAAAAAGGACAAGAAATGGCAAGAGGAGATGAATAATTCACTGCTCTAAAGGAATGAGCATGGTCTGGTTAGGAAAGGAGCATACATTATACTCTCATTTTGATTAAATAAAGTACAGCCTTTAAAGGTATATCACTCATTGATAGAGGAGATAAGAAAGCCAGGACTGTGTGTTTGGGAAAGCAGAGAATCAGCAGGCTCATTGCAAACTATGGTCAGATAAGCAACTGTGACAGAAAGCATTGGCTGGAAAAAAGAAAAACATTCCTGGAAATAAAGCTGACAATGAAAGGGCAGAAAACTTACATGCCACTGAAATTATTCCTAGAGGAATATGCATCAGGAGGCTATTTTTGATAGGGCTGTTAAACTGTTCAACATCTGGGAAGCGCCCTGCCATTGCTCAATGTAGCTCTATATTTCTGGGATGACTTTTGTACTGAATTCTTCCTTCCTCAAATGGAGCCTTGAGGCACAACCACTAAAGTCATCAACAGCTTTGTCTTTCTTTCTGTAGGCTGAAGCTTACGCCCTTGGGGAGTTGTTCAGATGCAATGAGATAAGCAACGTTCTCAAATTGATACCAGCAGCAGCCCCACCCCTACAAGAACGACTGAAATACCTGTACCTGCAATAGCTGGAAACAAGGAGGCTTAGGCTAAGTTCCTGCAATGCAGAATGTTCTCCTAAAGAGAGAGCTCCTCATCTCTCCAGCATCTTCTGTGTGATGGTTCTTGCAAACATTTCACTAGTTTTTCAAGTGTTTCCTTTGCTATTCATAGATCTGAAAAGCTTGCCTGTGACTGGAAAATCAGCTTGCATGTAAATTAAAATAAAACTGCTATGTCTTAACAGCTTTTATGTGTATAGGCTTACTCCTGGTTTTTCTCTTACGAAACTTGGTTAAACTAAGTCAACTTTAAAAATAATTAGGAAAAGGATTGTTAGCCCAAATTCTGACTGTTTTCGCAGAGTGAAATTTTCACTCCTTGAAAATTTGCTGACTGCTTTTTCTCCCTACTCTTTAATTGTTCACCTGCTTGTCTGGGCCTTTCACAACTGTCTAGATGGTGCCAGAGGGGAGAACCGCAGCCACTCACCAGTTACTGCTGGGGGGGGTTAGGCACGTGCTGTGGAGTGTGTTGGCAGGATTAGTCCCTTGGAAATGTGTACTTTACAAGTGCCCAATTTTGGTCGAAGGCATGAATCCAAGTGTTTACCTGTCTCTTCATGCCTTTCTCACTAAGTCAAAGGCTTCATCTATTTATTCCAGCAGATCTTTCTTCAAGCTACACTAATTGCTAAAGAAAGCATATAGCCTAACTGAGGAGGAAAACAACATCCCACAAACATCCATAAACACACAGCTAATGAAACATGGACAATAACTGCTAGGTAGGATTAGACTCAGCTGTTGCTTCATTATGGTCTTGCTCCACCAGACTTGAGTTAGGTTCCCGCTAGGTGTGACCAGAATGCCTAATGAACAGCAGATGGATGTGCTGGAAACCACAACAGGTGACTAATGCATCCAAAGGGGTATCGCAGGGTTGTGTGCCAAAGGGGTCACGGTTAAAATGCTGGTTTAGTACAATAGACCTCAGGGCAGGTGACAGGGTAGTTAAATTTATGTAAGTAGAAATATGTAGAGAAAAATTAGTATCATTATGATTATCATTGCCCTGTTAGTAGAGATTTGATTGGAACCTTTTTTGATTAAAATGTTGCCATTTTAGGCTATTGCCCCTACAATGCCCCCTTCCCATTTTCTGAAAGAAAACCTGAAATACTTTCAATTTTGGTAAAATTTCATGGCAGGTTTCCTCATCCTTCTGCTTGACCACTCTATCTTACTTTTCCTGTCCTTTTTGAAAGGATTTTTTCATATTTTTTTTTTTCCATTAAAAGGCAATTAAGACAAAAAAAACCTGATAACTTTTTTGCTAACTATGGTTTGAACTAGTTCTTAGTAATAAAGTTCCCATACCCTGTCTTTCCCCTCACTCACCTGAACAGCATCAGCCATTTCCCACCAATCTTTAGATTTCAGTATCTGTGTGAGTCCTGATACTCAAATATAGGCATGAAAGTTGTTATCGACTCACACAGAGGACAAGTCTGTGATTTAAGCCAAATTAGATTCACTCTAATTCCATTTGAAAAGATTATGTAGTAGATAAACTTTCTGTTTCTCTCCAATAGGACTTGAATTCAGCAAGTATGCATTTTTTCCTCTTTTTATCAAGAAAATAGTAGGTATCATAAAAAGGGAGTTAATGAGTAACTAAGTCACTCCACAAGCTTGGTGCATGGCTGCATAGCCGATGGCCCATAGGTCTTTTCCACCTAGTCCTAGTAAAGTGATTTTTCCAATGCTCTATAAGATCATAAAGTATATTTGTTTCCAAAAGCCCAATCTGAGCAAATTCCTGTAATATCATTTGGTCCATGGTTGTCAAAATTTTGTATGACCCCAACTTAAAAGACTGGGAAAACTTTAAAAGGCATTTGAAAGACTTCCATCACTTCAGTGAGGTTAGATTTAAAAAAAAAATAAATCCAAGATTCAACATCAGCCTCTGTTGAAAATTCTCATTTACAATAAACATAAGTATATTTAAGCTCTTCACATGCAAATAGGGGCCTAATCAGATTTTCCAGAAGCACCGTTTCCTGGCACTTCTTTGCAGCTCTAGGGACATACCTATGTTAAAAATTTTGGCCCTCAGTCCCTGTTTATGGTTTGCAACTTCTGTGATTTTCATTATTTCCAAGAAGAGGCACAATATATATAATTATTTCTATAACTTCTATTGTAAAATAATTGGAAGTTTTGTGCATTATTATGGAACTGGTTGAACAGCACTAGGTATGCAGGACAGCAAAGTAGAGGTGAAAAACCACAGACATAAATCAGGAGCAAGTACAGAAGTGTAGGAGCTTTTTGATTCCCCAGTAGTAATAACGTTAACAATATTTTTCTGCAAGTCAAAGAAGTATATTTTTCAACTGCACATTCTACCTGCAGTACTCAAATAGAGAAAGACAATTGAGACGGGCAATTCAGAGGCTTAGCTGAGAAATCATTCGGAAGCTTCAAATGATTTTGGATTAGGGTCTTAAGCCTAAATAAATCAGTGCCCAAACTCATGCACTCATCTTAACAGACATGCAATGTATACTTGCTTACTTGCATAATCAGCCAAACACAAGAAAACTTGCAGGCTTAAGCTAAGATCTAAGATGTGCTAGGGATCTATTTGCAACAGCTGGATTTAGCCTCACAAGACTAATTTCTCCAAGATTTTTTTCTAGTTGCTCAATTAGGCTCCTGCATTGGATTACAGTCTGGAGGAGCTGATTTCTGTCCCTTGGGGAAAGAGTTGCAGGGAGCTACTGCCTACATGTAAGAATATCCTTCCTGCTTTTTCGCATCACCTACATTCAGCTTTCAATAATGTTAAGGATATTTGGGTTCCTTGAGTATACAGGGTCATTTTGGCATACTCTAGGGACAGCCCAAGGCTCCCTGTGAGTAGAGAGAGCCTGTGGTTCTTCCACAGTGACTCATCTGCTTCTCTGCACAAAACATGAGAGAAACAAGGGGCTAAAACAATCAGCACTGACCAGGTTTGACTTGTGTTTCTACTGCAGAGTGTGTATGTTACCAGCCTAAATAAAAGCAGAATTCAGGCTTGACCCATTTGATCCAAGCAAAAAGTGGTTTATCTTAAGTCTGAGTTTTTCTGTGCATTAACAGAAAAGGGCTGCACAGAACCAGTGGCAACTCACTGTGAGCAGGATGGAGAGAAAGAAGCAAGAAATGTCAATAGATGCCCTGTGAAAAGGACAGCAAACACTGACACAGACAAATGAGGTCCATAGTCCAAGCCAACTGACATACCAGAAAAAGTAAAAAAGCCAAACAGAACTGCAAGATTAACCTTTCTGCTGAATTTCTGTTTTGCCATTTAAGTCCATATCTAAAGTAGATGGGACACCGAGAGACAGGAGCAACCATTTAGCACTGGCCAGTGGCTCTATTGCCTGGGTCTTCACCTACACCAAAGAAACACTGAGTCAGACTCGAGCAAATGACTTGTCTGATCTTCAGGGACACTCTTACATTCAGGGGTATTTCTGCCATTTCTGAGAGTCACTCACACAGATAATGAAGGCAATCTCCTGGCCACGCTGCCTTTCCTCCCATTCTAGCCATGCTTTTATGCACTAGTTTTGATACAGTGAGTTACTATAGAGGCCTCTGGACCAGAGCATAGCAGTGGAGGATCCTCATTTCTCTGGATACCTTCCCTTTCTTTTGCCAGCTAGATGACAGGCTACTGCCAGCAAGTCAACACAAAAGTGGCTATGCCACGTAATTTGATGAAGCCAGGGCATTCCAGCATGCTTTGCACAGTATCTCTGCTTTGCACTCAATCATAATGGCCTGCTGAGCAAACCTGATGTAGTTTAATTAGAGCGTCTGGGTCCACCTCCTGTTCCTTTGTAATAACATTACTCAGAAGTGAACTGTCTGGTTCCTGCCTCTCCTAGGCTAGCGTGAGCTGCTGATGTGGAGCTGGCCAGATTGGTTAATTGCACCCCTGACTTTTAAAGGTCAGGTCTTACAGAATCTAATAACATTCAGATTTCCAAAACAAGGTAGATTAGAAAGAAGAGCCTGGATTCCTCCCATGAGATGCTGCCTATTGAGCTATGGGACAAACCAACCACCCCTGCAGCATCTCCCAGCTGGCCCAGCCCACTGTCTGCAAAGGGCACCTTCAAGGGCAGCTTCCCCTTGGGTTTTGAGCAGCTGGCACGGTGCTGGGTTGCATTAGCTTCTGGGGGTGTGTATTTCAGAAGAGAGGACAGAGTAAGGGAAAAGTGTAACTGAAAGGAAGCTGTAGAAACATGTCACTACTCAGCTGATTTGCCCTTATGTACTTATGCCCTTCCATCATATCCTAGAAATTCTTCATCCTTGGCTTATCCTAATAGGAAGGCTGAATGGTTGCTCAAGCAGTACCAGGTGAGGTAGAAAAACTTAGAAACCGAGTAAAGATATTTTCAGTAAAGGATGCATGACCTAACTGTCCCAGTGAGGAAGGGAGTGGATTTGCTAAGAGGGACACCTAACTAGGAACTACGGTTTGTATGGTTTATTCACCAAAGCTAATAACCTCTGTATTTGAAAAGCAAATACTCTTCGGCTTTAACCTCCTTCATGGGAGAGAGCCAAACTATCTGCATTGTAAGCACTTGAGGCAGTTGAGGGCAATTGTTGCCTTTTTCCCCACCCTGGTTTCCTTGGCCAGCTGGAAGCTACCCTGGCAGGAAAGAAGGGAGATCCTCAGCTGGGCCACTCATTCTTTCACCAAATAGATCCTTTTCCTCCTCATGCAAACACCTGAACAAAAAGGCTGTAAGTCCTAAAAATCTCCAGTCCCGCTATGGTTCTTAATTCAACCTGCCTTGAGCCAGGTGGTCGTCACTGCAATAGCCACAGAAAGGCAGAAGTTTTGAGAGACATCAAAGAGGAGTTTTTGCTCTGCTGCTTCCAGAGGAAGAGGAGTCAATCTGTTTAATTACAGCTGGGACTTCCACTTCTCTTCTTGACAGACAGCCTTGTTTAAAATCTTTCATTTGCCAACCCACAACCGAGTTTATACAAGATGAGTAGATATCTCTTTGTCTTTCCGTGCTTGATGGTTTTCTAATGTTATTTATCAAGTAAAAAGTTTGAACAATTACTTTTATTTTTTTCCTTGCTTTTCTTCAACCTTTTTCACCCCTTCTTAGTGTGATTTTAGGGCTTTTCCCTTGTATTTTAGCCTGGTCTTTGCATGTGCTTATTTTCAACTGACTTGCATGTAAATGATGTTCAACTGATCATGCAGCTTGGGTAAGGAGATGTTTACAAACTGATATTAAAACACTCCGCTTGTTTGTACAAAACAGTAATTGAATAAACACTAGTTATCAGTTTACTTGCATATTTCCCTTGCATTCTTTTACTTGTTTTCCATAATGAAGGGGTGTTTGTTCTATAATGAATAGCATTTAGAATATTCTAAAAAAAAAAATTCTTGGTGTGTATCCTCTTTATGAAAATATATTTTTGCAAGCATAAGACTTCAGGAATAGCTTTACATTTTCACAGTATTGCTGCCTTCCTGATTACTCATATGCTCTAATTTTTCAGTTACATATTCACCCACCTGCCCCCCTGTCCTTTTTTGTTTCTTATTCTCTCCTTTCCTACACTGTACCCATTTTGCCTAAATCATGCTATAAAAATAATAAAATAATATAATAATAAATGAAAGCCTAGTGTAGATGTATTTGTGTTGTATAGGTGTATAGGTACCAAAACAGCTTTTATACTTAAGATTTTTGTTACATTCTTTATACATTGGTACAAACTTTCATTCACAAAACCCAAGCACATGCTTCTATTCTTTACAATCATATAATGTTACAACTTTTGATTTGTTTGTAATTAGTGCAGCTTCCAGATCACCTTTGGCATTACTTTCTTCCAAATTTCTCACCTAGTGCCTGTATTACCTTCCTTCAGCTATTACCTTGACTTTCTATGAGCTAAATTTTGGGTTCTTGGGTATGTATCTAACAGCCTTCAAAATACTTTGCCAGTCCTGCCAATTTATCACTGATAAGCAATTGATGTTTCCTGTTTTCCAGTTAATGCTTCACAATCACACACTTGTATGTAGCTTCTGTCCATGTGATGTCTTCAGTTATATAAGCAAGTTAATACAAATATTTGGTATTAGCTCTTACATAATTCTGTTTTCACTCGCAGTTCTGCACGATGACTTATTCACCAGAAGAACATACTTTACCACTTTATGATAAACACAAGGTACATGGCTATGGCATAACTTGCAGAGAGCCACCCCTGAGTGCTGAAGTAGAAAGAAATCTCCAGTTCTGGATTCCATCAGGTAACACTACTGTGTCATATTTTCCTGTGTAGGCTGAAATTTTTCTGTGAAGTTAAGGCTTTATTGCCTATATTTTTTTCATAAAATATAAAGTATATTACATCCACTAAGTATAAATCTATGAGGAAAAACAGTGCTCAGATTTACTTTGAATATCATCTTGATTTCACCCAAATTAATCTGTTTATTTGCTTCTGTTACCTGAAGCTTCTCTGTAAACTGAAATTGCTCAGCACTTCTTTTGGAGTTTGAAATAGTAATTCTGTCACTTTTTTATGTGCTTCTGATCTTGTTGGTTTTGAATGAGACCAGGAGAAAAATACTGAACTGTTCTCACAGAAGCTTCTCTTAAGATTCTAGTATTTCTTGTGCAAACAGAGACAGGTTGCAACAAGACATTTCTGCACATGCAACCAGAGTCCTGGGCTCTGCTGGTACCTACATGCAGTACTAAATAATGCCCAATGTGCAGGCTCATGAATAGCAGCTCCACTATGTAAACATAGTAATTGTGACAAGTTTTCCTAGCATTGCAGAAGTTCAAAGCAAGCACTGGTAAGATTAAATGTTCCCTAAATTTACCATCAAATTACTCTCTACTAGCATTCACTTAGAGCAACAAACAATGCAAGGTGTATGACAGCAATGGTATGCAAAAAATTCAGAGGGCAGGTAGGGGTAAAATAGTAGGTTCATAATTCTGTGTCTGCAATGATCTAACTAGAAGTTGCAAGTATCTTTTTCTGTATTTTTACCTTACTTTAAAATTTACTTACATATATCTTTCCAATACACATTTAGTTACATATTTTTGGCAGAATTGGAGTCACATGCACTGTTTATATTTGTGCATATGGATAACATACTATAGGGAACACATACAACCAAATGGTCACTAAGTCCCACAGTGACTCTTGGTTCTTTAAGCTAAGAGTTGCAAAGGACAATGCTCTAAGATGCCAGGGAAAATATGCATTTAATATGATTGTGGTCCAGGTGTCTGGACTACATGGGAAAGCTGAAGATCTTTCTAGGGTTTTACACATCAGAGCTGAAAGAGATCAGACAACAAGACGGTTCCCATGTTGAGAAGCTGGGTTCCCTGGTTCATTCCTCATTGCTGATAATGCTAGCTGTAGGATCTGAAAAACTCAAGTGTAGAATCATACCAGTTATTCAAAGGTAACTGGAGTAGTTTTTTTCCAAACTCTCTCAGTTATGAGTCCCAGAAGTGCAGTGACACAACTTGAGAGTGCTCTGCGCACCACTCCATGCTCCAGTTGACTACAAAGAGGCAACAAGGGTGGAGTGACCATTCTGGCTGCTTCCTTCCTGGCTTGTGAAAGCCCTAAGGAGAGCAGGTCAGAAATTTAGTTAACTCTAAGAAGAGGAAAAACAGTCACTGAACCATGACCTGCATGAACTACAATAAGCAACAGGACAGACCCTCTGTGCAAACCAGAACAGCATGACAGAAGCTAAGAGACAAATCTGAGGTTCAGTGAAACCAACAGAATCATGTTCATTTACACCAGCTGAAGATTCGGTCCAGTAGCATTGGCTTGACTTGAATGTAAAATAGAAAATGTTGCCAAAAATGAAGATCTCCTACTTTTAATATTTTTTAATGAACAAGAATTTAGGGGGAAGTGGAAGGTGGAGGTATAAGAACTGGTGAGGTTCAAGGTGGCTGCCACCTCAACTTGAAGAAAGACAGTTATTATTCTATGCAAGTGTGCTTCCATAAGATGCCCACTTTTATTTCTTGATAAAGTATGTTCAAAGACCTTTCCAGACTAGGATGCATGTACTATGCAATCTTTTTAGGAGTCAGGATAGGGTTAAATAGTGTCTTGATCTCGTAAATCTTACTTAATTTTATCAATTCTGGCATGCTTGGTTACTGCCTTCTAGTGCTTATCATTTCTGACTACCCACCAATGTAGACCTCGGTGTTATTTTTTATGCTGTGGACTCAGATCCTTTTGGTTAGTCATGGATTAGACATTCCTGGTAGTGTAAAACCAGCATTTATATCCACAATAAAACAGACCTCAGGCCTGGCAGTGGTACTCTAAAGGTCTAAATCATGACTCTTTCACAAAGCCCTCCAATATCCTGCCACCTATAATTAGAGGTATTTATTTAAGACCATAAATCATTTCAACATTTTGACAATGAAAATGATGCAATGATCTTCTCTGGATGTGCAATGCACAGGTTAAACAGCTGCTGTTTGGAGTATTATTTCCCCTTATTTTGCTCTAAACTATATGTACCAGCTATTAATGTTTCCAGAGAGTGATGTTCTCGCATTGTAACATTATAAGTTCTTTCTTACTTGTCATTTGTACTTAATTTTTATCTCACACTGTGCAGATTTTGATGCAAACCTTCCTCTGAATTTTTTAAATCTCAATTTTTGGTTAAGGTACAGCTGAAGCAATCTAGAGTTCAGTAGTTAGGAATTATGATGAAAATTAGTTATTGTGCAGTATAATTTTATTATGGTAGTTTTTATGGTAGACCCTAGACCTGTCTAATATACCCATTGATCAATATTTACTCTAGAACTGAAGTGCTAAGGCAGAAGTGACTATTTCTCTTCAAATGTAGATAGGTTTGAAGAGGATGAACTCTCTGCCCATCTTGCTTATTACTTCTGCTGTTATGAGCTTCAGCTCTCATTAAACTGTACACTCTAGTTAGAAACAGAAGCTTGAAAAGTTGTTTCCCTGCAGGAAATTCATCACAGGGAGAAAGCTATCTTTGCTGCTACCGGTGGGAGTGGAGGACTGGCAGCTCCTAGAGTAGAGAACCGTATTTTCTTGAACAATAGAGCTTGAGGGTTTCCTGGAAAGTTACTCCTATTTCTATAGCACCATCTGGATGTCACCAGGGATCACATGCAACTAATAAATTCTTTCAGACTGAGAGTTTCTGCTTCTGAAGGTTGGTCCTGGGATCTGAACAGGGCAAAGAAAGTGCAGAGCCTATAGGGAGACATCTCAGTCAAGGCTCTAGCCAAGTGTGAGGCTGCTCTGGAAAATCAATGCAACTGATGAAGCTTGACATTTTAATTGTCTTGTTTGCAGAACTAAATTAGGTTATGAAGAATAATGATTAGTGGCTGTGATTAAAAGTTTGAAATGTACCATGTATCCTGAGACTTGTACTAGTGTGAGTGTACTCTGCAACTGCTAGGTTTGAAGTGGTTGTTAGCAAAAAAGGGACCAAGAAAATAAGTGAGGTGGTCAAAGCCAAATGAAAATGCTTTTCCTCCTCCAGATTGTCCCCGAAGAGCTATTGTGTTAGAACTTGGTTTCCAAAGTTACCATTAATTTGTGAACTAGCAGGATTTTAATGTTGCTTTAAATGCAGTTGTCAATGTACCTGTAATGCTGGAGTCTCTAGTGGTACTTCTGCAACTGTATCTCTGTGCTGTATTTGATTTTCATACAGCAAGAAATAGTTTAAATGGAAATTACATTAATGCAAAGGAGCATGTATGTGTTCTTCAGCTGTTTCTAGCTCTGCTAGGGCTAAGCCCACTGAACTTGTTTTGCTAAAAAATGTCAAGCATGACGCAGCTCCCTTTCTGAAAGATGCTTGGTGTTTTTCTTCTTAAAGTCATTCTCCTCCACCAGGAAAAAATATTCACACCCAAGTAACCTTGAGCCCAGATAAACAGTCAAGTGTTATTATAGTGCAAAACCTCCCCATGGTTTTATTGCCCCCTTGAAAAACAATTGCTATAGAAGTGTCTGTGGGAAACTGTACTAAAACTGTCCCTTTGAATGTATTAATTAGAATCTGTCAAGCATATTTTGACTGGAAACAGTTCATGACACAACGAACATATTTTTGGCCTTAAAAGGATACTAAGACAGGAACAAAATTTAGTTAATACTTGTTATATATTTTTATGTTATATATTAAAACTAGATAGCATAATTCTTGGCAGGGACTACTCTTGATCTACTGACTACAAGGCCTACTTTGTAACATGAAATTCTACAAAACAGCAAAGCTTTTTATTCTTGGTTGCAGGCTTGAGTTGTTTTGGGCTTGAGTGTTTACTATCTAGAGACTTGCATCCATCAACCACAGATGAACGTGGCCTTGTGTTGAGGGATCAAATGTCTGATATTTATGGTCCCACACTGCTGTAGAATGAATGTGTCACATATTTACTTGGGAGAGTAGACACCAGGGACCTGTTGCACAGCAAGCAACAATGTCTGTAGGTTCTGAAGCACTTGTGGGCTATAAAGCACTTAGAATAACGATGTTGTTCCTCCTGAGTAATGTAAAAAACGTCTTTGCTACTTAAATACAGCCTCCAACAATATCTAAAAGAATATCTGAGAAAGGCAAAGAGAACCAAAGACAGGAGTTGAGAGGCAAATAAGTTGGTTAGTTGACACAGTTCAACATCTCAGGATACCAAATTGTTTTCTAGACCTTGAGCTGGACTCACTCTGCCCATAGAGAACTTCAAATGTTATTCATCTGTGTCAGAGAAGATCTAAAAGTGTAAGAAGACAGGAAAAGAGAAGGGCACAGAGATGCACCATTCATGGTCTACACTGGGGTAATTGCAGGGAGGTAGTTAATTTCTGTCAGAGAAATTTCTGCCTTGGAAAATGTTTTCATTAAGAGAATCAGTGCTGTTCTCTCAGTTCTTTGGTGATCACTGCCATTGACTTTCTGGGCTGTGGTTGCTGCTTGGCTGTCTGCATAGGGAGCAGTAGACACACTTACGGCTCAATTCAGTTGGCTGAATACAAGTATGAAGTAGCATTAGAAATTCCCTGTACCTTACGTGGCTCTAGCAACCATTTAGGAAAACATGGGTCTTAGACAGGTCCCGTTTCACACCAGCCAGCCTCCTGTGGCTTTCTCAGGTGGCACTAGGTGACTCTATTTAAGAAACTTCATAGAGCCCTGTCTGGACACAGAGTTTAGATCCTTCATTACCACGTACATGAACACACAGGCATGTTGAGCTTCAGTTTCTGAAATTGAACCCTACCCTTGCTTTCTCTCAAGGTCTCCTTCACATGAGAATTTCTATGGGCTTCACACGTAAATTCACATCCACAGGATGCTGAACAACTTGAGAGTAACTATGGCCCTATAATAACACTCAATTGATCTTGTGAGGTAGATGATACAATGCAAGACCATTGTGATTTTTACTTTTTTCTTGCTTCCTGCAAATGAATATTAGTTGCTTCCTGCTAATACCTTTGATTCACAATTCTAAGGATTCTTACAAGAATGCAAATGACAAGTGAGTCATCTTCTCCACTTAGGAGAATACCCACCTGTGACAGTGGTAGTGTTACAGATTCGTAATCCTACTGCATGATCCAAAACTAATCCACTTCTGTGGATACTGTTATGGGAGAGCTCATATACCACCAGATGTGTCAACTGAACAAGGTTATACTGTCAGTTTGGGACAATCTCTGAGACGCTAATAACCCACACTTTATCTCAGCTTATATTGCTCCCACAGACAAAACATTAATTTTGCTTTTTAAGTAACCAGTGGAATAGCAACTCTGTTGTGAAAAATTAAGATGTACTAATTTGTCAAGGACATTTATAATCTCTGACAAGGAGAGGAAGGACATTTACACTCTGAACAAGGTTACCATGTCACAGAATTAATGGAGAAATTAAGAGGGAGAAAGTAAAATATAAGTTTGTTTAATAAAAACTCTGCAAACTCGTTGCTCTCTGCTTTGGGGAGTTATTTTTTTTTTTAAAGGAACACCAAACGTAACAAGCCAACCTCAAAACAGCCTATGTCTTACAGGAAATTTTATTCTGCACATACAAATTCCCCCTTCTGACTGCTCACTTACAATCCTGCTTTGTGCAAAAATAATGAATCAAGTGACTGGAAAGGCACTGATGAAAATAACATACGTGCTTTTACATTGGTGAGATCAAACAGAAACCTTTGCTGCAAGAGATCAATATCAACGTTTGTGACACCACATAAACCACAGTACAGAAAGACAATTCTTACCCCTTAAAGTAGACACTGACATAAAGCAGAGCAGGTCAGGCAGGCAACAGGAACAACTGTACAAATACTTCGGGGTTATCCCTACTATTAGTTGATTCCAGTACTATCCATCCATACTTGCTCACTAACATCGGTTTGGTGAAAGAGGGGAAAAAGCTAGATAATATAAAAGCTTTGGTGTTTTGTAATTGATTTACAATTGAACTCCACTTGCATGATGTGTTGTGCAAGAATTGGAGACCTTCACCTCTACTGCTGCACAAATCAGTGTAGATTATACAGTTTTTGTGAACCCTAAGTAGGACTGTGTTCTTGCAGTTCTTTATCTTGGAAAAGCAGGTTTAAGTTTTCACTCTAATTCAGTACATATTCCTTGTTTGTGTTTGGGAAAAAAAAAGGACTACTCTGGATTCTGAGAAATTCTTGCATATTGCAGACAAATAAAACACTGTGATCGATATCCATATTCTCATAAATTTTCCTCCTTACCCTGGAGTTTAAGCTTGTTTTCATTGCCTAAGGTAGGAGTGATTGAGGAAGTCAACTACTCAGTCATTTCATGCTTCATGCTATGAGATTACATCTCTTTTGCCATAATTTTCTATGGAGCTTCTTTCCAAGAATGTTACTATGTTCTGGATTAGGTCATGCTTCATGCTGTTAGTCTGTACATGCTCACAGAGTAAGTGTGTGCAGCTTCAAAATACCATCTGTAATTACTGAACCAGCGCTTGCTACTTCATATAATGCCGTTTTACATAGTCTACTGTTTGTGTCTGTGTATTTGGTTTGAGCCTTCTTTCACATTTCAGATGTCCTCTTATCTTGCAACAGTAGTCCTCGCCTTTAAAGTGTGCATCCAGGCTTAGAGACTGAAAGGGAGATCCCTTTTTAACCTGAGGTTCCCAAACACAGACCTTAAATCACGGAAAGACAGACTCTTGAAAAGATTAGGAAAATGTGATTGATAAATACAATTAAAGGGACTTCAAAATGAAGCTCCAAATAGGTGAAATATTTAATTTGTATCTCTTTCAGTCACTTGTGAATGACATGAATTATATTTTTGCAACCAGTCTACCAGTGACATTTGCCTTCCTTTCAGAAATACGCTGAGATCTTTATCATGTTGCTGCTGTTCATGATTGCAAAATGGCCTGCAGCAAATATCTAGCTCATGTAATTTGACAAAACTCCGTGGAAATCACTGAAGCTATGAATGCTTCTCCAGGGAGAGGATCAAACTCAGGGTTTACGTGTATCTGTTTTTTTAGGAAAAAATTTTCAGTTTTAAACATTTCAAAAAACACAATTGTGACTCAAAAATTGTTTTGACTTCCCTCATCTCTAAAGGCACTTGCCATTTGTCTGGAAAAAACTCCTGAGCAATTCCAGTCTCAAAGATTATTTTATTTATAAGCTATGAAGAACCAAAAATAGCTGTGTATATAGAGGAGAATGGCTCTTTCATCCAGGCTCTGTACAGTTGTAATTTCATGAGCTGTGGCCAAAACCAGGAAATGACCAGATCAAATTTCTCATGCTGTTAGTGCAGTTGATATTACCTCAGGGAAGTAATTATTACCTCAGAGTTTGTTATAATACAGTGAACACAAACAAATTAAAACCACTGTATACTACATCCCCTTCTGACTCTCATAAACCACCAACAGACTTTTCCCTGCTTGAAGGTGCTGGTGGTGCACAGACCTGGCACACCAGGGACAACAGTGTCACATGCAGCCAAACTTGCAGCATGCTGCTGGTATACTGCAGAGCCACCACCATGGTCTCATCTTCACAACAGCCTTAAGCATGATTAGAGTGGTGGCCTGATCACCACCCACATATGCTTTTCAAGAACTCAAGTGAGGCTTCAAGCTGGAAGGAAATGCCTTGCCACTGGGCTAAAGCTTTATCCTACCAATGATGGAGAGGGATGGAGCTGGAATGCAGAGACAGCTCTACTGGGTATGGTCTCTCTGGTAGTTCCATTGCTCTGTATCGCTGCTCTCACTTGAAGTACATTTGCTTAAACATCCTGATTGCATCAAGCAAACTGGAGAGGACATATCACTCTCTGTGCTCAAATGAACAGTGCAAATTCCAGCTAGGTCAAGTTAGGATGTGGTGTAGGTGGCAACCCATTTCTATAAGCTGTAATGAGTCCCCAGTGTCCTGGCTTATCTCTGGATGAATTTGGAAGGGAAAAGACTTTAGATCAACAGCCACGTGGAACAGATCTGAACCAAGGATGAAAAGGAACATAATCTTGTTGCTGCTTTCCCACATACCAGTCATTAGCTCCTAGCACAAACTTTTAGCTTAAAGTCTGACAAGGTAGAAAATAGAGCTAGTCATACCTATTGCCACCAGAAATGCTTCCCCCTGGGAATCAGAAATGCATGTAGTAGCTCCTGTTTATAAACACTTTATTGATACACTAGTGCATTCCCACTTTGATTATGTGTTATCCCTCATCCTGGTTTCCTGTTAGTTTTTTTTTTTTTCTTTTTCAAGTGGACCTTACAATCCTGCAAGCATGAAAATACGTTTCGCTTTTATTTTGCTCCATTACCAAACATTTATTACACAGAATAAGGACAGAATCTGGCGTACAGTGTTCACCAGTGTTCAGAAAACACCCATCACAGCTTTTAATTCATTTCAGCCAAGTCAAATAATTTTTCAGTTCTATTTTGTGTCAGATTAGGATATAATTCATAACTGAGGAATGTTTTCTGTACACAGTGTAGAAGGGAGCACTCAAAGAACATGTGCAAGTTAAAACATACTCTGCCCACACAGTAATACACAGATGTTGGATGGTTTTTCCACATTAGGGTGATCGTTACTCTTGAAGACACTTCCACAGTGCAAAGTATGTGCAGTTCCAAATTCTTCTGCTAACTTGCTTGTAGTAAAATGCAAATGAAAAACATATTCGTGTTAATGTTATTACTGCCTTCGCTATCATCCATATTTGGAATATGAAATCCTTCAATAAAAGGAATAGCAGTAGCATAGTCTAAAGATGGAAGAGTGGCCTCTGACCTAAGGCACATTTTAACTTTGCCTCTGCCCCACCGTTGGGAGGGGACCATAAGTGTCTCTGTGTCTTCATTTCCCCATTTGCAAGGAGCAAAATGTTGCAAGATCTTTATTACTTAGTGGTAAAGCACTTGCAGAACTTTAGGCCTTCTGAGATACATGCAGGGCTCTATATGGTCTTTAAACAGCTGATGGAAATGTGTCAAGGAGCAGAATTTGGCTTAATAAGGTTTCACAGATAACTCAGTGGGAGTGGGTTCTTCTGCCCCAGCTACATGTCATGGCAGGGGTAATATATCTTGAAACTCCTAAAATGTTCAGTGAAAAAGTGACTCTCTGTCTCCTGCAATATTTATTATTGTAGAATAACTCTTCCTTTCAGCCAATGGCTCATTTGTCTTCCCTGGCTTCATGTCCTAAGGAAAATAATCCAAGTTCAGGGAAGATGGACTTTGTGCTTTTTTTAAGCCATGACAGACTGACATACAGAATTGGTTCCTCCACTATCATTTAATGCCATATATTAATACAAACCTTTCATCTAAAAATAATAATGGATTTGGAAGTTGTGTGGAACCTTTACAAGAGTGAGAGCTAATTCAGAAAGAAATTAGATGTGCTCCTTTTACTACCAACATAGCAGAATGAGGATGAGTTTCTCAGCCAGTCCAATGCTCTATTTAAGCCAGCAATTGATTTATGCTTGCTCTGGATTTGGCCCTGCTTTCTTATAGTGTCCTGGGTGGGTTATAAATCAGACCTGCTATGCAACTATGCATGATCTTTAGAATAACTTTCAGTTTAAAAAAGGGCTTTTTAAAAATAAAACTACATTTTCTACAGAATTGTTTTGCTTATTTTGCAAAATGTTGAGGAACATTTTGGTTTTGTTTTTGTACCAGCACAAATAAAAAATGCAAGCCTGCTGGTTTTTGGTTGCTTTTCTTTCACTGACAATTTTAATTACGTTGCAGAATAGTCCAGACTTTTACCTAATATGAGCATATTCATTTTCCATTATGAAGTAAAATATTTTCATTTTCCAATACTAACTGACATAAAATAAAAACAAACCAGCAAAAGAATTAAAAATACAGACAGTCATGTTATTTTCTGAGACTTCTCTCAAGCCCCAGTTATTTTCTTAAACACACTCTGTTGATAATATTCTCTAAGATGTCTTGGAAGCTTCCTAATTTCAACAGGATAAACTACTGCTTTTGGCAACATTATTCTCAATTCTTTTCATACTAGCACTCATATAAAGCATGTCAACCTGTTCTAAAATCGCATTGATTTATTCAACTAAACTAGGATAAAATTGCAGTTACAGAATCACAGAATCTAAGGGGTTGGAAGGGACCTCGAAAGATCATCTAGTCCACCCCCCTGCCAGAGCAGGGTCATCTAGAGTACATCACACAGGAACGCATCCAGGCGGGTTTTGAATGTCTCCAGTGAAGGAGACTCCACAACCTCCCTGGGCAGCCTGTTCCAGTGCTCTGGCACTCTCACAGTGAAAAAGTTTTTCCTGATATTTACATGGAAAAGAGTCCTTTCTTCCCCTGATGTGAGTTCTATTGCACGTTTTACTGCTGTTAATAAACACTATTACAGCTTAATTATCTTGAGACCCCTGTGTGGTCTTTGTTCTGTGCACAGCCACAAGGTACAGCTTCTCTCTCCAACATCTGTAACAGTGATGGAGACAGAAGGCTTCTGAGATGACACCTAGCTGAAACCTCCGAATCAATGGTTTATCATTGGGTGTGAATATATTCCCACTCGGTCTCCCAAAATGTTAATTTTATTATATTTGGAACAGTGTTGTGAAGAGAGACCAAAATGAATGGACAGCAAAATATAGTTAAGCCTGTTTGAAGAAAAACTGCAGAGATTTATACTAAAGCCGTTTTAATTACTGATCAGCATATATTTATGCCTAATGAAAAATAGCTTATTACAATAGCTAAACATAATTATCTAATCACCGTCCTTGGGGGTGTTCAAAAAACAGGTTGATGAGGCACTTGAGGCCATGGTCTAATGGTCCAATGGTTAGGAATATGATGAGATAAAGGTTGGACTTGATGACCCTGGAGGTCATCCAACCATAATGATTCTAATCTAGACAGGTTTGACTGTCTGTGTCAAAAAGTCAGCATGTCACCTCTTTTTTGGTACCTGTAATCATAAGCTTTTTCCAATCTGCCCAATAAGCTTTTAGTATGTAATAATTACATTCACAAACTTGTTGCAGTGTATCAGTAGAAATAATTGATTCAATGAAATTCTGTTCTAACCTCCTTGTTTGAGCACTCTGACTGATACCTTCTGCACTTCTCAGTTTACAATATCAATTAGTCCTATATAAAGAGTTGCTTATTTTTAACAGTAGTTTTATATAACCCAGTTTCAGTGCATCTCTCTGCGAGAGAGGGTACCCTGTACTCTGCTAAGAACATCTGGTCACACTCCAACCATACAGGCTTAACTCCACTTCGAATCAATCAGCTATCTTCACACCACACAGCACTTGGCCCTGAACCCCTATAGACCCCATGGCCCTAAGAGACAGTTGTTTTCTGTCTTGCAGTTTTTCACTTAGAGGTGCCTTAGATCTTGTGTAGGCTATACGACAGCTTGAAAGAGAGTGGTGTTTCTATTGCCCAAGAGCGTGGGTGGTTATTGCATGCTGTGGGAGAGTAACAGGAGAGTGCTTAGGGGTCTTTGAGAGAGCAGGACTGATGGCAAGGTGCTGGAGAACATGCTTTGCTCTTCATTCCTTTTGCAATACGAACAGTCCACATAGCAAACTACTTGCAGAATCACACCTGTGATGTGAAGGAATACAGTAGTTTTGCTCCATCCCATGCAGATGACCAAGGGAACAGATCTGGGAGTAAAGTATGCAGATAAGTTATTTGACCTCATGGATGTACTCTGAACAGATTTCTTTTGCAATTTGAATCTGACCTTATATAAGCTGGTTGGCTCCTTTTCTTTTTCTATTTGCGCTAGGTAAATATTTCATTTCATTTGTCTACAATTCAACAGCTTCGTAGCCTCAGAACTGAACACATGAAGTTTAAGAGAGCTTTTTATTGACTTTTTTCCTTATTTACACCAACACTGGCTATTTATTGTATAGCTCCTAAGGCACCCCTAATATGCAAATTTTCAGTGCTGTCTTCACCACTTCTACCCCCTTGGCTGAAAGGTGACTCAGGTATTACAGTGCAAGTTGTTATACATTCCTTTCAGGGATATTTAGAGAGATGCTTCAGCTTATAAAGATGGTAACCAGATCTCTGTCTGAAAGGCTGTTTATGTTTGGATCCAATTGTTCTGTTTTATCCATCTCTAGCAATGTTTCGTTATCTTTTAACTGTAAATGATGTTATTCATATGCTTATTTGCTGTAATTTCTTCTGTTACAAGTGACATTTAAAGTTTTGCTCTGTAAGAATTAGGGTAGAAATCCCTGAAGCACTTAAAGCACTTGAGCATGCTGGAACATTTCAGCCATTACAAGCTGCAAATGCTAGCCACCAGGCTAACTAAGTTACCTGGAAGAGCCTGGTAGCAAATATTTAAACCCACCACAATTAAAAAAAACAACCAAACCAAAGCATCACCACCTCCTCATCCCCAAAACTTTAGCAAACTATGAACTTTGATCACAGGGGCAGAAACTGGAAGTCCATTAATCACAACTTCCTTGAAAAAGGAGGGACAGGAAATGTAAGTCCACTAATCGCAATTTTCTTGAAAGAGGCTATTCTTAATTTGAATACTTTAGCTTCCTTTTGAGAATATCTCTGATCAAAATTCTGTTGTTCTCACTAAGTGATGGCAAGTTCACTGCAGAGGACTTGACTCTGAATAGGAACGCTGGGAACACAGTGGGAATCCTGAAGCAGGCACCCTGGCTGCACCAAGGGATCCCTGCCTATGCTTTCTTCTTCTCTTCTTTTCCCTCTTCCCCTTCAGCCACTGCTCTAAGTTGGGGCTGGTGCAGTGCTACAGCTGTACCTGCTCCATGCAGTCCACCACATTACAGTACCAGGATTCTGGTTGTATTCTCCAGCTCTGCTCCTTACAGTGCCTTCAAATGGCTTCAGACAGGTTCAACAAAACTGTAAATGCAGAGATCCTGGCATGTAAATGTGCTGATCACTTTCTGTTCTAACTTATTTCAAGTATTTTGTCATGATGCTGCTTTCATTCAGAGAGCCAAGAGCAATTCCATCAAAGGGACTGCTTCTCAAGAGAGGCTCCAGCATGACTTAGAAAGGATCTGTTAAACAGGACAGAGCAATTAAAAAGTCAAATAGAACATATTTATGCTTAAAAGTACTCTCTAAACTTACATTTATACCTTTAACATTTATACCTTATCAACTCCAGTGGCTTACTTAGGTCTGACAATACAGCATACACAAAAAAACCCCTTTTGATAACAGCTTCAGGTGCATTGTAAATTTATTTAAAACCACAATAAGCAAATAACATCAGTAGCCTCCAAAGCCTTGATGTAAAAAAGATATGCAGTTTTAAAAACAAAATCTCCACAACTGCCTCTTCAGTGAAGGATAGTGAATTAACCTAGTAATTCTGGAAAGTTTAATGAATTAGTCAGAAAAATGGGCACTTTCAACCACTCTGCATATTTGGAAAGAGATCAAATGTAGATGAAAGCTTCCACTTCAACCTTTATCGGTGTGTAATTAGACAATTTACAGACCTGTTGTATCTTCTCTTATCAGCAGCCTCCTAAATGCCCTGAATTGATAATGGCTTCTGTGAAAGCAATTCAGATCAGCATCTGGTGTCTTGTAAAAAACAGTGCAGCAACGTGTGCCGATACATAAACAAAATCTGATTTTGAGGTCTGAATGACACAGAAATTTCCCATTCAAACAGCTGCAAATATTTTGTTTCACTCTTTCTCTCTTCTCCCCTCATCAGTTAGAAACCACAGACTCAGCAAATCAAGTTTTCTAGTATGTTGCCATTACATTTTGCCTTACCGAGGGGCCTCGGACAACGAATGTCCTGGGACATGGCTGTTGCCCTTAGCAGCAGGGCTGTTCACCTTTATCGCTCCCTCCACCCACCTCTTCTCTTTCCAAGACGTAAGCAGCCAAGATGAGATCGTGATAGATGTGCCCCCAGCACAGACAGAAGTATCTGGAGATCCACCCTAGCATTCCTTTCAAATAGTCTGGCTACCTGGCTCAGACCAGCATGGGAACTCGGCATGCATCTTCACTCTCTGTGTTGAAAACCAGCCTACAGCTGAAAACCATTGCATTAGTAGATTTTTCCTGTCGGCTGGGACACAGTAATCAACTGTGCGTATCTCCAGACCACTGAAAATGTGAAGACAAGCTGGTTAGCTGATGCCTTTGGTGCTGGAAGCCAGCCGCATTTGCAATGGGCTCAGAGGATAATGTGCTGAGCCCTTCACAGCTCCACTGAAGGGAAGCAGCTTCTAGCTGAGAGGCAGTCACTAGGGGCTGTTTGCTGTGCTATATTCAACTGCCTGTCATCCTGGGAACATGGGTATTGAAAAAAACCTCCAATAATCAAAGGGGAAATAAATATTCCTACACAGGATTTACATGCATACAGAATGGAGGGGAAAGGATAGGAAGCCTCTTCTCACCTCTCTTAACAACTCAGCTAGTTCTTGTTTTCAGCAGTACATGGGGAGTAAATGGAGCTGAGCAGCCTCCTGCAGTTGGATCGGGACGAAAGTGGTACGCTACAGTATCAGTCCAGGGACAGGAGAAGACAAAGCAAAGAAAGGAGGTTTGTAAGCAAAACAATAATAACAGGAAAATGCAGCTACAGGGAGACCAAAACCATTTGTCAAATCAGCAAGCAGTCTGATCTAAAAGAAAGGAGAAAATTGTTTCTGAAAAACCAGTGATTTTGCTTTGGAAACAGCTTTTCCATTGCTGATTTCATGTCATTCTGTACAAGGTGTAAACATAAGGCTTTACTAACCTGAGGTGCAATGTTTCATTTTGAATTGAACATAATGTCCCAGCTGTGCTCTTTCTTTCAACTTGGCCACCCAAGCTCCTTTCTGGTGGCGGGAAGGTACTGTGACCCACATCTGAGCTCTCGAGCCCCTAAAGGCTTTCTTCCTGCTAGTCCTGTCCCCACTGCATTCACATGCTCTCCTGTCACTCCTAACTGAAGGGAGCTGCAAAGTGCTATGCTCATCTCCCAAAGCACTTATGTTACACAATAAAGTATACAGCAATGAATCACCAGACAACAGCAATCTCTGGGGCGAAGCACTGCATTTTCATAACCATCTTACTGAACTGCATGAAATGAAACAGATATATCCAAGGGTAAGTCATGTTTGACCAACCTTATAGCCTTCTATGAGGAAATAACTAGGTGGATAGATGATGGTAGAGCGGTAGATGTGGTTTATCTTGATTTCAGCAAAGCATTTGACACTGTCTCCCACAGCATCCTCGTAGATAAGCTGATAAAGTATGGGCTTGGTGATCAGGTAGTGAGGTGGATCAAGAACTGGTTAGAGGGAAGAAGTCAGAGAGTTGTAGTCAATGGGACAGAATCTAGTTGGAGGACTGTGACTAGTGGAGTCCCTCAGGGGTCAGTACTGGGACCGGTGTTGTTCAATATCTTCATCAACGACCTGGATGAGGGTACAGAATGTACCCTCAGCAAGTTTGCTGATGACACTAAACTGGGAGGAGTGGCTGACACACCAGAAGTTTGTGCTGCCATTCAACGAGACCTTGATAGGCTGGAGAGTTGGGCGGGGAGAAACTTAATGAAATTCAACAAGGGCAAGT
>VZRW01012123.1:50275-60286 GCA_013398125.1 Aegotheles bennettii
GTGAGGCTGACCGGTCTATAGTTACCCGGGTCCTCCTTCTTGCCCTTCTTGTAGACTGGAGTGACATTTGCTATCCTCCGGTCCTCAGGCACCTCTCCTGTTGCCCATGACTTACCAAAGATGATGGAGAGTGGCTTAGCAATGACCTCTGCCAGCTCCCTCAGCACCCTTGGGTGCATTCCATCCGGACCCATCGATTTACGGATGTCCAGATTGCTCAACTGACCCCTAACCCAATCCTCATCTACCAAGGCAAACTCCTCCTTTATCCTGACTTCTTCTGGGGCTATGGGGATCAGGGGCTCCTGGGGAAAGCCTGCAGGAGTAAAGACAGAGGCAAAAAAGGCATTCAGCACCTCTGCCTTCCATAGACAAACATAAGCCTGGCCAACACAAAGGAAGCTATCATCACTAGCAAAGACTGGGTCAAGAATTATTATAGTAAGCAAATGTAATGAAGTTAATGCAAATAAGACTTGGAGAGACTATTACACTTGAGTAGCTTAGTGAGTGATTCAAGCTGAGATGCAGCTTTCTCGGAATTTGCACTGGGATGAACCAGAACGGGTCATCCTGGAAACCTCTTGTGCCTGAAAAGTTAATTTCTAACCTCTGCCATTTTGTCATTTCTAGTGAAAATCAGCATTTTTTTATTTTTTTTTTTTTTGTAGTTTTGACTCTTGGAATCACATTACAGTCTCCATTTTTATTACTAAGAAAGAAATTTATTACTCCTGATTATAAGGGTGAGATTTGGGGTGAAAACTAGGTCATGATTTTTGAGTCCTTGGACGTGGCAGTATGATTTTGGACTGTAGCTCAAAACACAGCCTGCCATCTTCACTTTGGGAATCCATTACCGTTGTCAAAATCACACAGTGTAATATAGCAACTGCCCAAAGCAAAACAAAACCAACTCAAAATACTGCAAGATACTATAGTTACTATATCCATGTGTCTAGCTATTTATAAACTAGTTAGCTGAGGTGCTCCATACATTCTGGCGGCAATAACTTGCCATTCTTGTTTATTTTTGCAGGTGCCTTTGAACCAAGTAAAAAACCAAAGTGGCACAGGGTTAAGAAGAGGAGAATTTGTGAATTTGCTTGCTGCACACAGTGAAACAGTAGGTCCTTTTCTCAAAGCCTGAGAAAATGATACATGAACTGCAGTGAAGAATTTCTGGAGTTGGTTCAATTTGTTTTGACATTTTGGGGAATACTAATTGAGCGTTCAATAGCTTCAACACTATGGGATTGGGGAAGCCAATTTCCTCTCAGTCTTATTGTTCCTATATGTCAAAGGCAATCCCAAGAGATTCTACTTGTTGCTGACACATTCCAGAAATCATTTCAGTTTCCCAGTACTTCTTTTTTTTTCAAATCAGCAGAAGCAAGCACAAGAGTTAAGCATCACAAGGACAAAAGAGAAAGCTTTAGCTTCTGAAAGAAACGTTGAGAAAAGATAACTAAGAAAAGGCAAAAATGCCAAACCTGCTGGTTTCCACTGCCCTTGGAGTGCTATGCTGTCCATGTATATATGTGTGTACAAATAACTAGTGTGTCTGCAAAAAGATTATTTACTTGACTGGTCTGCCTGCTGATATGAAATAAAGTAGCCCTGCTGAACTCATTAGGATTACATATTTGTTAGATTGTGGCTGCTTAGCTCACTACAAAACCAAGCGAGAGATGGTCCTTTGAACATGAAGCTATGAGATAAATGTTGGTAACCCTCAGCTAAAGCATCTCAGCTTCTGCGGAATATGTGACTACCCCACACAGGGAGGATGTGCCAGATCTAGACTTATTCTTCAGCTATGTTTGAGACACTATCAGTAAATGAAAGTACTACATTAGAAGACCCTTCCTATTTCTCATTAGAAAAACCAAACCCAAAACAGGGTTATATGCCTGTCTCTGAAAGCATGCGTCAAGACCCTTGGCAGTCACTAAGGCATTCACTAAGCAGACATTACACCAGTGAATGTGCAGAACAAGCAATAGGCACCTCCAAGATGCACTTCTCTTCCTTTTATATAGAGTAACTGCTAAAAAGAAAAACACACAATTATCATATTTGCATAATCCTTTTACAAAACCAGTCTCTCAGCAGTTTCAAAGACATTGCTTCATTTCCATCTCACTTCCTGCAGGGATTTTAGTGTCATCTGGAAAATCTAAGTCCACCTGACAATAAATATTCTGGTGAAACTAATAGCAACGGAGCAACTTTCAAACACTCTTTGTGCTTCTTGGTTAAGAAGTCAGTATTAAAGATTTACTATGTGTTTCTCCACTACATTAAAAGCCTCTACTCTAATATTTTAAAAATTCTAAAGTTGTGTGCCAATAGTATCACATCTGTCACTGGCAACAGTACCCATTCTACTGGTGGCAGAATTCAGCTATGGGAGAACCTACCATGGTTTTTCTTGTGTTCTGGCAAACCCACAGTAGGTCATAATTTCTTGCCTACTAGGAATTTTCCCAGAAATTTCAACACACAAAGCTATTTCTCACTTCTGTACAAAGTTGACTAGTACTGTCATCACTGTTACCCCAGGATCACACATTAATTAATTTATCCTCACAGTACTTCTTCATTAGATGCCAGATTTTTCAGGGAGCTCAGACTCAAGTTTTTGAGTGCTCAACACCTAAATTGGAGCCAGATTTTTGGAAAAGCTGGGTTCTCATTTACATTCTTCAAGAAAGAGCAAGTTTTCCAAAGTTCCCAATAACCCTCACAGCAGTGCCCGCTGCCCAGACTGTGTAAGAAGCAGAGGATACAGTGTGCTAGACTTCTTTTCCACATATGATTTTTACATTTTGGTGCCTAAATGGGAGGTGATTTCCTTGTAAAGACTGACTGTTAAGAGTGGGAGGCTGAGCTCTTTTGAAAATCTGGATTGCTATTGTAAGGTTATCACTACTTTCAGAAGACAAACTGAGAACCCAGCACAACAGAGCATTTGCATAGCAGGTGGAAACAAAATCAGGATTCAGGCTTTCAAGTCATCCATTTCTGTTCACATATGTTCTTGAAAATTGGCCTGCAGTATGGTTGGCTTATAATAGCATACATGTTCAGCTCACAGGACTGAGTGGACTGGTAGGTCTACATGGCACAAATATATAATGCTGACTGACACAGAGGCAGAAAGTAAGACTGGGTAACAGCTCTTGGTCACCCTCTCTGTTCACTCATTAGGTTGCCCTGGTTTTGTTTTAGACTACACTGCCTAGCTGCCTCCAAGACAAGTCCACTTCAAGTGGTGTTAGCCCTGAGCTCTGTGGTGCCACCAAGTCTGAGTGCTAAAAACTCATCTTTAGGTCTATTTTGTGTAGCAGTGCAGGCATAGCCACAAAGCCCAAAATGACCTGCTTTGCTAACAAACAAGGCTAATTACTCTGAGCAGCCATAAATTCCAGCCAGCTGTTTCACTTCTATTTCCAAAATGATCCCACTTCATGTCTGAACTTTCTATTTTGCATGGAGTAGTCATGCCCAAAGCAATGGCAAAACTCAGTGGTTTTGGTGGGGCAGAATTTTGGCTCAAATGAAGGACTGTATAATTGTATAATTGGTTAACTCTTATGAATACTTGGTAAGACATAGGAGACAATACTTATTGTTAAGTTATATTATAATCCATCCCCTCTTTGAAAACATAGGCAGGGATAATTTTCAAGCATTCCTACTCAAGCTCTGGTGATTGTAAGGCACCGTAGTTTTTGTTTCTAGTAAAGGTGGCTCAGTTTATAAGCGAGATGGCAAGGGCCAAACACACCAGTTGTACTAAGCACCAATGGTGCAGGCAGAGAGTAGTGGTTGCTTGTCATGTGTAACAGGTGTTGAAAAATGTTTCAAGGTGGGTCCAGATTCTCAAGCTCAAAGTGGTGGTACTTCACAGTCTCCTATTAACTGTGTTTCTCCTGGTCATGTATGCAGTTCCTTATTCATTCCCTCTCTCCAAACAGTCTCTTACATTTTTAAAAATACTTCCAATCTGGCTGTGCTAATGTGACAGATGGAAATGCTCTGGCAGCTCCTTCCTGGTGAAACATTTATAAGGTGTTGTATGGCTTCAGAAAGCAACATATTAGGAAAAGGGGGAAAGGGGGTGGTGGGAGGAGATCTTCTATTTTAATTTCAAGCAGGAGGAGCCCAGATAGAGTGAGTCATAGTTCTTCAAAAATTAATCCCAAAGCAAAGAACAAAATGTAAAGCAGAGAAATACAGAGTAGGCAGCTAAAGTAAACTCAATGTTTTTAATAACTGTGGATCTAGATGGTGATTTACTTGCAAAATGTCCAGGGAATAGAATGGGATGCGACACACATGCCACATACTGGTGGTTTATCCACAGAGGTAAATCGTTGCTTAACATCATTACCAGGACCTAATTCAGCAAGTGGCTTGGGACGTGCTGAACACTGAGTGTGTGAGGAGCTGTACTGCTGGGCTCCAGAACAGCTGAGGGACCACAGCTCATGTTCATGGAGGGGAGAGTGTGTGGCTAGCACAGGAAAGCTGCACTCTTCACAGCCAACTGGGATGTTTACAAAGTTTAGAAAGTGGGAACAGTAATCACCATTGCACTGAGTAAGAAGGGTGGGTGAAGAAGATATTTCTGGTTTTCCTCACACCTCCTCCTAGCAATATCACTAACATGAGTACTCCCATAATGCGCAATATAATGGTATCCCAGCAACCATGCTGAAATAATACTATTTTGTACTTTATGTATAGAGCACTACCTGCGCAAAACTCAAAGCCCTTTACAAAGACGACAACCATAATTATCCTAAGGGCTAATTTTGTAAATTAGGGAGGCACTGGAATACCAGTGATGTTTTTGCCAATCAAACAGAGGGAACAGATGTGTATTTTCCTGAAGTCATTATTTATTTATTTTGGCCAAGAGCAGGTATGCTCTTCTGCATGGCTTCACCATAAAATCAGCCTTGACTATCTGCATGGCAAAATAGAGTTAAGTTCATAAAGAGGCACTGTCTTTCTGTGTTCCACTACCTCATGTTATTTCAACATCCAGAAATCTCTTGGTTGCTGTGGTCCAACATACCTTTAATCTAGTCTTTATTTGCCATTGCCAGACTGCACAGTTAGACAGCTGGGTATGCTTTCCTGTTTGCTTAGCTGGAGCTGTCGCACTTTAATGTTTACTAGCACAGATGAGAAAAAATTCAGCAGGGTTTTTTTTTCCCCTCTTTTTCCACTAGCATTTGCTTGTCAAAATTGAAACATTTTGAAGACATGGTTTGCTTTTGACCGTTTTACTTCACAACCCAGGAATCTTTGGGATCTGTGAGCACAAAGGCTGTTTCTTAGGACTCCTGGCATTGCACTGCCTATAGAGAAGAGAGTGAAGATGTCTGCTCCAGAGTCCTAGTCTCATGGCTTTTTCTTTTTATAAGAATTTTAAAATATGTCTTTTGTCAGATTAATACCAAATTTTGAGCCATCTAAATTCCTTATTAAGTAGAATCAACTTTCAATGCAGAACTGCATTATTTATGCACTTAACACCATTGCCAGGGGCATGAAAATACAAAGGAGTCCTATTTGGAGTATTATCCAACACGTACTTGTATTACAAATGGTAATGCAGTCGTCTTTCTACAGCACACATAAAATAGAAGGTCTCCTCTCGTTGATTCATTGCCACTCAGATGACAAAGTCTAACTGGAAATGAATGCGCCTTGTTAGATCTTGGATATATCCCAGATGCTTCTCACTGGCTGTTCCTATCCAAACACCATCCAAGTTTTAACAGCCATGGTACTTTTAGACCTCTCTGGTACCTTTCATTTTAGAGCTTTGTAACAGGCCCTGAAGGTGGAGGAAACATTACAAGCCCCCATTTTGTATACAAGAAGGCTGAAAGCGGGACGTTGCCAAAGACCACAGCGCGGTTCCAACCAAGGCAGTGTGGGGAGAGCAGGACAGATGGCCACCCTCGCAGGAGAGAGGAGCTGTGTTATTTCTGGCAGACTTTGGCACCTCCATTCTGCTAGCCTCCACTCTGGGATCCCTTCATTTTTTGTTCAGAAAAGTCATGTAACACTACCTTGTGCTATGAACCAGCATCTGCACTTTTCCCCTAAGAAGGCTGCATTTCAGGAGTAAGGGAAACAACTTGCTCTGAGTGGCAAATGTGCCAGAAGGGAAACATTTTTCTGGCAAAATACTAACATCCCTAACTGTGCTAACGGCAAGCAAATAGCCTCCTGTCTCTCTCCTCCCAGCTTCAATGTCCTTAATGGAGAGGGCACGTTAAAAAATGGTAGCTAGTCTGGCTAGTGACACAAAAAGTAGTTTCTGCCTAGTTGGTTGGCCCTTGGGGATGTGAGCAGCATCGATACGCAAAGCAAATGCAGAACCACAGTGAGAGCAGAGCTCCACATCCCCGTTGTGCTCTGGCTGTGCCCCAAAGAGATTTAGAGACTATTTCATTTATCCTGCAGAAAGGACTATAGCATTTTCTCGGGAGCTTGATATTGCACAATAGCATTCATCTTGCAGGGTACAAAGGACTTAGGCATCCTAGGCTGTTACCACTTATAGTGTTTTGGGAATCAGTGTGTTCGCTGCCTGTACACCATCAGTTACCATGGCCTGGAAGCATTCAATTCCAGATTGAAGAACAGCTGTCATAAAGTAAAAGTTGTAGTAAATACATGGCATATAGCTGCACACTACATTAGAACTGCTTATGAAAAGCAAATAAACCACATCCATTTCTTCAAAAACCTCCTGCTACCTATACTCTGAACAACAATCAAATTTTGTTGGTTGTCCTGGCAGAACTTCTTTCTTTCAGATTAGTGGGGCTGTACCTGCTTACTCAGTGCTGGTGAATTTGACTTACAAGCATAAAATGACTTTTGCATCTCCAGGCCTGCTTGTGGACCATGAATAATTAATTGCAGTCATCTGCAACAGAGGCATCTGCTCTGGCACATGAATTCAGTTTTTGAGCTGAAGCTGAATTCACCACTTGAAAATAATTTCAAATTAAGTCTTCTAATTCTTGCTTTGATTCATTTTGGGAATATAAGAAGTGACAAGTAAGTCCTCTTTTATGGTAGGACTCTAAGTGCAGTTCATCATCACTTCCTGTATTACCATAATGATTCAAGCAACACCTCCTCTTGCCCTACTAGTTCTTGTGGATGATAGGTTTGTTGAGCTCAGAAACATTTTTATTTGTAAGTATTTCCTTCTGCCTTCTGATTTATAGCTTTCTAATTGTCTTTGACGTCATCTTTAATGTCCACTGAATGGCATGATGGGCAAGGAGAAACTGGCTGGTTTTGAGCTGTTTGGTTGTATGCTAGGGAAAAATTAAATCGTCCACCTGTCTATGTGCAGCTTATGTTGTGTAAAGCCACTCAAATAGCTACACCACGTAACTCCACAGTAACATAACATCAAAACCCTAGAGTATATGTGTATATGAACTCTCAATGAAAATGGACAATTAGTGCAGAGCCAGGTTGGAGCACCAGGAAGGAGTATACCAAAACAGTGGGGGACGTGACAGGGATGGGACAGAACTGGTCCATGAGGCCATAGCTAAAGATCTTCAATGTGCCACTTCTCCTACAGTCAATAGACTGAGCTGTATGGAAGAAGGAACAAGATAACCCAGATTAAATGCAGATGGTTAACCACAGAGGGACACAATGAATGTCATGGGATCCAAGTACTCATCAGTGTCCAGTCCAGGATACTGTCAGAGATATCTTTTTCCAGACCAGTGTTTTGTTTGCATGTCTGTACATCCAGATATATGTATTTTACTCTGGAACTATTTTTTAGGCATTCTTCTGCTCTGTGAGTCCCCTCATGACCATCTTTGTTCTTTTGCCCTTAATGATCTGTGTTTACATAGCACCTAACACAATCCAGTCCAGTGTGCTGAGAACTGAACTGCTACAACTATGGAAGTGACTAAATCTGGGAGGAGGGACACTAGTGGAGTCCAGGGAATTTCCAGATGTGGGTCCCAAGATTAAGTTCAGATGTTTAAAGAGCTGAGTTTACAATGCAACCATTTCTTCAGCTCGGCCTTTACATGCATTATTAGACATAATATGCTTCAGATAACGACCTACTTCTCAAATTTGTATGGAGTTTGGTCAGCAAATAATTAAAATATGAGATGGATGGTGAGACAGAGCAAGACAGCATGATGGAAAAAAAAAATGCTGTTTCGTTAGGAAACCAGGGTCACAAAGACAAAAGTAAAACCAGACATTTGGATTCACATGATATTTTCTCATTCTACATGTTTTCTTCTGACAGTTTACACTTTTCCAGAAGTACCTACCCTTAGTGTTTTTCCCATATCAATTAGGCTTGTCTTTCTTATGCAATTAAAGTCACATCTCCCAAATTCTTAGAGATAGGACTACAGTGTATAAGATATTGTATTACAGTAAATTCATTTCAGATTAGAACAGTAAGCACAAATCACATTTAAGATACTCTCTCAATAATAAACATTATATTGCAATGACCTTGCACATCCAGGAAAAATCTTCTACAGCATGATTCTATTAGCTATTTTTTTTTAATAGTGTAACATGCTCTTTTACTTTTTTTTTTTAGCAACAGCAATTCCAAATTCCACATAAATCCACCCGTTACCATCCTATGCAAACCAGATTCAGTCATATAGCACCAATAGTGTGGCCAGCAGGACTAGGGCAGTGATTGTCCCACTGTACTCAGCATTGGTAAGGCTGCACCTCGAGTGCTGTGTTCAGTTTTGGGCCCCTCACTTCAAAATAGACACTGAGGTGCTGGAACATGTCCAGAGAAGGGCAACAAAGCTGGTGAAGGCACTGGAAAATATGTCTTATGGGGAACCGCTAGGGCAGCTGGGGTTGTTCAGTCTGGAGAAGAGGAGGCTCAGGTGGGACCTCATCTCTCTCTACAACTCCCTGAAAGGAGGTTGTGGTAAGGCGTGGGTCATTCTCTTCTGCCATGCCCATAGTGAAAGGACAAGAGGAAATGGCCTTAAATTACAGTGGGGGAGATTCAGATTGGACATTAGGAAAAGAACTTTTCACTGCAAGGGTGATTGGTTATTGGAATCGGTTGCCCAGGGAGGTGGTGGTGTCATGGTCCCTGGAGGTGTTCAAGATATGGTGCTGGGTGATATGATTTAGTGGTGATGTAGGTAGGTGGTTGGACTGGGTGATCTTGAAGGTCTCTTCCAACCTCAATCATTCCATGATTCTATGATCCCTAGTATTAATGCATCTCTGCTTAGGAAAGATTAATTCAACAACCTGTGGAATTCAAATCACCATCTGAAATTATCCATTTCTCTGGTCTCTTCCTACTCAAAAAATGCAGTAAGTTGGCTAGGATCAGAATCAAAAGCAGTGTGACCAGCAGGTCAAGGGAGGAGATTCTCCCCCTCTAGTCTGCTCTCATGAGACCCCATCTGGAGTAATTGAGAGTTCTGGAGTCCCCAGCATAAGAAGGACATGGAGCTGTTAGAGCGAGTTCAGAGGAGGGCCATGAAGATGATCAGAGGGCTGGAGCTCCCCTCCTATGAAGACAGGCTGAGAGAGTCGGGGTTGTTCAGCCTGGAGGAGGCCCCGGGTAGGCCTTAGAGCAGCCTTCCAGTACCGGATGGGGACCTACAGGAAAGCTGGAGAGGGACTTTTTTAAAAGGGCATGGAGTGATAGGGTGAGGGGAAATGGTTTCAAACTGAAGGAGGGAAGATTAGATTGGATATTAGGAAGAAATTGCTAAATTGACTGCTAAAGTGACAGAAGATCTGCTTGTAGCACTTATCTGGTTTACCACTAAAAGGGTGGGCTTCTGTTTTGACTGGCTGGACGGCTGAGCCCAGAGAGTTGTGGTGAGTGGAGTTAAATCCAGATGGAGACCGGTCACAAGCGGTGTCCCTCAGGGCTCAGTCTTGGGGCCAGTCTTGATTAATGTGTTTATCGATGACCTGGAT
>VZRW01012123.1:60401-91285 GCA_013398125.1 Aegotheles bennettii
GCCAACGGCATCCTGGCCTCTATCAGAAACGGTGTGACCAGCAGGAGTAGGGAGGTGATGGTGCCCCTGTACTCGGCACTCGTGAGACCGCACCTTGAGTGCTGCGTCCAGTTCTGGGCACCGCAGGATGGGAAGGACATTGAGGTGCTGGAGTGAGTCCAGAGAAGGGCAACGAGGCTGGTGAGAGGTCTGGAAAACAAACTTTATGGAGTCCGGCTGAGGGAACTGGGGTTATTTAGCCTGGAGAAGAGGAGACCGAGAGGAGACCTTATTGCCCTCTACAACTACCTAAAGGGAGGTTGTAGTGAGGCTGGTGTTGGTCTCTTCTCCCAAATTGCTAATGACAGGATGAGAGGAAATGGCCTCAAGTTACGTCAGGGGAAGTTTAGGTTGGATATCAGGAGGAAGTTCTTTACTGAGAGGGTGGTTATACACTGGAATGGGCTGCCCAGGGAGGTGGTGGAGTCACCACCCCTGGGGTGTTCAAAAACCGGGTTGATGAGGCACTTGAGGCCATGGTCCAATGGTCTAATGGTTAGGAATATGATGGGATAAAGGTTGGACTTGATGACCCTGGAGGTGGCTTCCAACCATAATGATTCTATGATTCCATGACTAGAAATGGATGTACCTTACAACTACCACTATAGGGATGCAGGATCAAAAAGCTGGGAAGGAGTCATGCTACAAAGGTAAGAACCCTGCATAGAAATCAGTAACTGTCTGGGGGTGTGATACTATGAAAAACGCTAAATCTGACTTTTTTCACTAGAAGGATATGGCTAGTAAATATGACAATGTTTTGTGGGAACTCAAATTCCTTGATGTCTGGGTCTTCATCTATCATGCTCACAAAGACGGTGCTTGCTGTAACCACATGATTTATTTGCCATTTCTTTTTCAAATGTGTTAGTATGACTTTATATATTCTCTCTATATATTTATTTATCTATTTACTTGAATAAAAATATCATAATCTTGCTATGTGCAGTGCCTGTTGCTGTAGAAACAAGAAGTATTTTACAGTGTCTCTCCTGAAGCAAATAACAATTTTGTGCCTGGATATGCAATAGACATTATCATGTCTTCCCCTCATATACATCAGTTCCATTAATGTAGTACCTATATATGGTTATGATAATGTTAAGCAACCAAAAAAGCAGTAAGAACTGTTTTCCATTATATAATGCTGCAGGAGGGAACTCAAGGGAAGGCCCTATCTTCTGGACAGAGTTAAAAGAGCAAAGGAGAAGCCTTTGGGGATTTCAAACCAGACTGGCTAAGGCAAATTTTCTGCTTTGCATTTCTTATGTAGAAGGCTGCTTGAAAAATTTCCAGCTAACTTTTTTTTTCTCCTGGAAAATGCCAATTCACGAAAATCCACAAGTTTCATGGGAATATGCCGATTCTGTTAAAAATATTTTCATTGCACAAAAAAGCAAACAGTGATGACAAGGTCAAGGAATATTCTGATAGTCCACTTCAAGCCTGTCAGTTTTAACATTTCATCTTGCATAAGGTATTAAACAGAGGCAAAACCAAACTATGACTTATTTTAAAAAAAATCACTTTACTGCTGTAATTGTGCAGAGCTGGAAACAGGGTGCCCTGAAAACAGCAGATCTTTTATGGAGCTCCAAAATCATCTGCTGTTGGTTTCTACTAGGGAGTCATTTCCTGGTTGCAGGACCTTGAAATGGGAGTGAGCAGGGCTGTTAATGCTCACTGGTTGCCCACTTGAAGAACCAAGGCACTGCTGGTATTGATGGGCTTAGAAGAGGACTTTGGATCACTTGTGTATTTCTAAGCCTGGACATAGCTTCTTGCTAATGCTTTTCATAAAGCTGTGGTATACAAGCTCTGGGTGAAGACACTTTATGGAAAATCTAGTTTAAAGCTTTAATTTGCTCCTATACCTTTCAGTTACTAACACTGGACTACTTGCATTCCACATGTTATCTTGTTGGAGTGTGACTTTGATAAATCCTAAACTGTGGCCAGTGAGGTTCCATGCCCATTTCTGTGAACAGTTGTGTATGCATTTATCCTTTTGATGTGACAAAAGTACCGTGTCATCAATTTTGTTTTCAATTAGTGGTCTCTGCTCCAGAACATGACTAAGTAAATTCAGGTGCTCTAGCTGTTGTGGTTTTCCTTTTATTAGTACAATAGTTTTGATTTTTTGGAGGTTTGTTTTTTGGGGGTTTTTTGGTGTGAAGCTGGAGTGGGTGGTGTTGCAGGGGTTGAATGTTTTGGTTTTAAAACTTGCACTAAATGTTAAAAGATTTGCTTGTCCTTGAGAACAAAATATATGTGAACATGAAACACTTCTAGAGAATAAAATGATCTTTGTTAATTTAGACACTTGTGATCAACTCCTGGGCTAAAAGTGTTTCTTATTCTGGAGTTAGTTTAACTGAAACATAGGAATCCATTTTAACTAAATTTAATGAACACCTGCTCTGAAAAACGCCTTTTATAAAGAAAATGTCGTTTTTGTAATAGGACTATACATGGACCACTTCCCCATATGCAAACCGTACGTATATTCAGGCCAGAAATGCTGGATTTGGTAGATACCTCTTGTCTGGTTATGGAAAAAGAGCAGCTCAGAGGTACAAGCGCCCTGTGGGGCCAAGTATTGAGGCCAGCATCCAGAACCCCCTCTGTCTGATCACTGATGGGAAGCGTTTGTATCCACCCTTCTATATTAAGGTATACAAGCTGGATGTGAATGCCTTCAAGCAGCATGCAGACAGATCTTTAGAGAATTTGCAATCCCAGTCCAAATATCCTCCTTTATCAGTTGTGTTTCAATGCCTTCCCTACGTGCTTTGGAGCACAAGCTGAGAATCCAGTCTATGTCAAGGTGCACTCTCACCACTTAATAGGAAAACTCTGATGTGATCTAACTTACAAGTTAATAGTCATACAACTTTGGTTAATGCAAATAAGAGCTGACGTCCGCATATCATAGTCAAATAATATCAGGATATTATCAGGAAGATAATATCAGGAAGAATATCATTTAATATCAGGAAAAACTTTTTCACTGTGAGAGTGACAGAGCACTGGAACAGGCTGCCCAGAGAGGTTGTGGAGTCTCCTTCACTGGAGACATTCAAAACCCGCCTGGATGCGTTCCTGCGTGATGTACTCTAGGTGACCCTGCTCTGGCAGGGGGGGTGGACTAGATGATCTTTCGAGGTCCCTTCCAACCCCTTAGATTCTGTGATTCTGTGATTCTGTGATTCTGTGATTCTGTGATTCTGTGAAATAACCCTAGGCATGATCTAGGAGATTTTCCTAAGTGAACTTAATTCCTTGTGGTGTGTGTTTATGGGCACATGTGCCCACAGCAGCTTCTCTTTTTTTGTATTGCCTCAATTATTGTGTTTTATTTTTAATATTAGTTTGGCTCAGTTGATGGGAAATAAGCCTGACCCTGCCTAGAGGTGGGTCCTGTAAGGTCCATCAAGGGCTGAGTGCAGGACCACCCCCTGCTTGCAGGGAGAGCACAGCATACTACCATGATGGGAGCTACGGTGGTAAGAAGATCAGGGAGGGGTTGTCTCTTGTCCTGCACCATTCTCCTTCCCCTTGTCAGTCCTACCCTTGGCAACATGTGAACCATGTGGGTCTCAAGCTGCTGTCACGGGCAGCACCAAACGATGAATCCAGGAAAAAAACAAACGCTGAATACCATCAAGTCTGTCAAACGGACACCTCCAGAGCAGGAAAGTTTGCACACTTCTTTGCTCGACAAGCCAGCCTGAAAAAGGTCTCACAACTCTCTTCCAGTCCCCAGCCCTGAAAAGACTGGAGTTCATCTAAGCTCCTGCCCCACAAGTCAGGATCACTGCCTGTGATTTCAGGTGCTCTGCTGTTTCATCCCATGTTGTGTCTGCACTATTGACAGAGCATTGGCCTGGCAGGCTTGCGGCCTGCCCATGCTGTTTAGATGCCAGTCTGCTCTTGGGTGCAAACTCTGGACATCTCCAGAGCACAGTGGATAGATGATTTGAGTCCACTTCATTTCCTAGCCTGGAGATCAGGTGTGCATCCAGGTTCTATGCATCTACTGCAGACTCAAAGTGTTTTGTGACAGTGTGTCCCCTATCAGGTTCCTTGCTTTGAGAAAGGACTTGTCCTAAAATCATCATGTGGCCAAAGTTTTGTGGCAAAATATACTTAAATAAGCAGCTTCATCCTAGGACCCACAATGCAAAGAACTAGGTTTTTGGGCTATGCTTCACCAGGCATCAGAGTGGCAGCACTAACATATCAAAGCAATGCTTTTCTGTCCCCTGTTCTGGGGCTAACTGGGCTGGGCCATCTGTTCCTCTGTATGTGAGAAGCAGTGCTGGGAAGTGGCCAACAGAGCAATGCAGACTTAGAAAGTGAGAGGTGAGGGTAGGAGAACAAGGGTTTCCAACCAGGGCAGAGAAAAGGGAGACCAGCAAATGATGAGCAGAAAGTGAAGTATGCAGAAGTGGGTAAACAGTTGCATCCTACCTGTCTTTGCATTGTTTGTACCTAGCTTGATGCAACTTTCATTAAGGTGTCAGCGGTTGTCCTAGTAACTCCAATAACAGGGGAGGTGGTGGTTCCTGGCTGCATTCAATGGAAAGCACTGAGAAAACTTCCTAGGTAGAAAACATTCTGTACTGAGGGTTTAGTACTTGGGCCTGAACTAGTCAGTGGGGTTTTTTGTTGTTTTTCGAGACTTTTGGCTTGGCTCGTTCATGAGTGGCCCTTCTCCAAGAAAAATGTTACGCTGTTTCTATCGGATACACAACAAATCAGAAAGTTTTTTTCAGGATCTGATAATCCAACTTCCCTTGCATGCCATTGTATCCTACTATGTGATCTAGTAACTAGCTATTAGCTGCTGGTACTATATTTTAATCCAGCAGCCCCCAAAAACCCATGCATGTAAACATCATGTGCTGTCTCAAAAATACGGACAACCTTTTGAGTTTAGCAGCACATGAATTCCCTAAAGACACAAAGCCTGTTTCAATAAGATACTTGGTATGCTGTATACAGGTTCAATCAGACCTATGCTAGTGAAAGGAAGACCTGAAGAATAGTACAAGATGCAAGTTGGTTCCAGGAAGACTGAACTATTAATGTCACTTTGCCTTGCTTCTCATACAGTACTAACTCTCACCACATTCAGCTAAGGAATCTGCTCTTTTACTGAGTTCAGACTCCACACATTTCAGTGCCAATCTTGACAGTCTTGGTGACATTATCTGTAGCAATAATGAAGTGCAATTCCTTAGTCCTGAGCTCTAGCTAAAGAAAACTTTGTCTCCTTATCTTGAACCACCCCTGCAAATCTTGATGCAGGACTCCTAAAAAAAATCGCATGAGGCACTGAAGCCCCTCCAAACAGGGAAAATGATCATGGCAGCCTATAAACCAGGATGCAAAACTTCACTTTGACAGTTCCATGTGTAGACAAGTCATTCAATATTGTAAGCTTGTGTTTTATTTCTGGATATTTTTGGAGCTGTACTTTGAGCAAGGGCAAACACCTGGAAAGGAATTAAACTGAATCATAAAATACTAGGTTTAAAATCAGGACATTTGTACAGAAAAGTATTCTAGAATAGTCCTTATGCTCCAAGTTAGCACTGTCCCTTCTTATTCCAGAGCAATTTCCTTGTCTTCTGGGAATGCCAGCACAGTTCTTTGCAGGACGTGCTCATCCCAGAGCTGCCAGTCCTTGCAATGTGCTGAAGATGAATTAAGTTTAATGTACATCAAAGGTTGTGTTTGCTCATCTTTATCCATTAGGAGAACAAATTCTGCATATCTTTCCTGACCTACCTATAGCTGCAAAGCTATAGGGGAATACTGGGGAAGGTCCTTTGCCCTGCACAGCAGATTTAACTTTGTCATCTGGCTTAAGCTGTCCTGACTAAATACACAACTGCAGCAGAGTGTATATATAATACTCATTACTAGTAAATCTTCACACTTACAGTAGAAGTAGGGATGCTTTCTGCTGAACTCCTTGCTTTGTAATGACTTCTGACTAGTTTTCTGTCTATAACCTTGGTTATTGACATGAAGCATTCTTAATTCCCAGGGCACCCTGATGTTCACAGGCAGGCTTAAAGTATCAACCCACTTGTTGCCACAGGAAAAGGGCAGCAGATATCTAGGGCCTAATAAGTACCACTGAGACATTTCATGAAGATGTCCTTCTCAACCACATAATTCTCTGGGACATAAGCTTCTACAGGTGACAGCTATTTCAGATGAGTGCTTCAGTGCCAATGGGAAAAACATGGAGAGAGAGCTTAAAATGGACTGAAAGAAAAAAACATTTTCTTTAAACCAACTTGCTGAGTCTCCTACATTCCATTATGAAACATTTTCTAACTTCTAGTCTTTTTAAAGCAAGCATGCAAGCCTGCTCCTAGCACATAAAAAGCAGAACGTTCTTACTTCCATCAGAAGCCAGCATGCTCTGCACTTTTCAGAAGGGTCCCGGTGTATTCCTGGGTTGGGTACCAAACCTGTCAAATCTCTGCTCCAAGGCAGTACCAATTGGTATTACTGCCATTACTGGCATTTTGTCTTGCTAAACTCCAATCCAAATTACTGATCTAGCAGTGATAAAAATTTATACTATAGTAGGCTCTAACAGTATCCAGACTGGTTGCACAGGGCTCCATCGATGCTGATCTGGTCTTTAACACAAACATGCTTGAATTGGGAACACAGATATGCCATATCCAGCTGAGGCTACAGAAATACTCTGTGTGGGAATTATTCGCCTAGGGCCCCAGTGACAGCACTTTCTCTTCTAGAAACAGTTGTCTTTAAAGCACCAAGGTCTCATCTTCTGAGCTGCACAGGCTTCCTAACAGCCTAACAGTCCCAGTAATTTTTTTCTGGTTGTGCTTGTGATGTTTCACTATACTGTTCTTTGAATGTGCTGCAGTGAAGGTACTTCTGGCCAGAATGTCCTAGTTATGTTTGGGCTTGTGTGCCTAGTGATTTTTGAAGGGGGGGTGGGGAGGGAGGGAAGGAAGGAGAATGCCTTGACAGTGAGGTAGGAGGAAATATAGAAGCACTGGGGTATGTTTTGTAAGACATAGTGATGGCATTTGAGTAGTGGACTCTGGTTGCCCCAAGCAGTAGCACCAAGATGAAGGCTCCTTGAATCCTAGTGTCTTCAAAATTCATTGCAGAGAACATGCTCTGTTGGGTACCCATGAAGTATCCGGTGAACGGACAAGAAACCTGACTTTGAGGATACTGCCAGAGATGTGTGGACAAGATGATGAAGGTACAAGTGAAGAAACAACCTTCTTAGCTAAAAATCTTCTGACTGTTGGCTTTGTCTCCCCTGGGAAACAGGAGTTCTTCCCATATTCTCCCCTCCAGACATTTCTTGATATCGCAGTAGCTTCTAGAATGATGTTTCTCAGTCTGTGGTATCTAAATTGCTGGTGACCTGTGTGTTATCTGGAAGTGGTCAACAAAACAAGTGGCAAAAAAAAGGAGGAAAAAAAAAAAATTAAAACAAAGGTGCCCTGTGTTCACGGCAAATAGAATGTGGGGAAAGCATTTAAAGCTGAGCCTGCCTCTTTAAGGAGCATTGCAGAAAGATTATTTTTTTTTAATGCAAGAAAATTATTTTGACATTAAAATATATTGAGGATATAATATATATATATTATAAAAAATATATAATCTGGAGGTCAAGGAGGTAGATAGCAGTAAAAGAAATCTCATCTTCTTTTTCTCCTAGTAAATGAATTTCCTCAGCAACCCTAAATACACTCTGTTCTATATGGCATATGCTGATTTATCTTTTATTTCCTTCAAACCATTTTTACACAATTATAACCCAAGCTGACAAGCTCACATGTGGAGCATCCCACTGCAGTGATATTCAATTACTGAAGGTCTGAAAGCATTTATCTTCCCTAGGCTTTGTTGAAATAAAGATAATAATCCTGTTAGAGGTGAAGTGTCTCACCTAAGGTTGTACAAGAAATCTGTGACAGATGGGAAATTTGAATTTAAGTCACTAGCTTTCAGAGTAAGACATCTATCCCTTAATGACAACTACATCATAAGACATGAGGAACCCAAACAAATTAGGGCCAGGCAAACTTGGATAGGCACTACATCATCCCATTTTCCTTGCACTAGCTGCTGTGTGTATAGTCTTTCCCAAATAAAGAAGGAAGTTCACCTCCCATTAAGGCTATCTTGCATCTTCCATGTGGTAAGAATATGCAATCATGGCTGTTGCCACACAGCAGCTAATAAACTATGGTGTGAGAGAATTGCCTGCCCCACAAGTAGTTATTCATGTAACCACCACTGAGCATTACGTTGCACTTGCAAAAGCAAAGTTCCTTGCAGATACAAAGTGGGAGAACCAAACCATTCAGTTGGGTTGATATCTAAGCCTTGATTTGGTCTTGAAGCCAACTGAGATGGCAAACCTGTCTCCAAAAGCTGTGGCCCATAACATTAATACAAGTAAATGGCTTTCTGCTGACATATTATATTTTTATAACCTATAGAAGTGTGCAAACTATACAAATGGTTTGTAAAAAAGGTGGTAAGGAAAACTTCTCACAGAAAGTACCTTCAGAGAAAGCTCTTTAATTTTAGGGACAAACATTTCCCTGAGTCATAACTACATTTAATTTCCATATGTTAGAGAAGGAGGAGAAAGAGGAAGAGGTTGTGGTGTAAATGAAATGGGAGGTTCCTCTAGTAAAAACCTCAGATGAGCAGTTGCTCCTTCAGGCATCTGCTTGTTGGAATATGCCAGACGAGAACTTAGCATCCATATGGTGCACTGCAAACAAGGCACTCGTCAGTATACATACATCAGCTGATTTTTGCACATCTTTTTTGTTTGCCTTACAGCAAATGGTAGAGAGAGTCCTCTTATCTCTGCTGGGGCTTGCTGGTTCTTACCATAACAAAAGAGGAAGCAGGAAATAAAAAACTACTATTCTCCAAGGACTGGGAGAAGTTAAGGTAGCAAACTATTAAGTGGCTTACCAAGACCACACAAGAAGCAAACTAATATCAATAGCCCTCAGGCTCCTAATTCCTAGTCTGCAGCTCTCATAATAGATATGGGAATTCTCACATTAAAACCAGGATTGCTTTATATAAAGTATCATAAAATGTGGAAACTGCATCAAGGCACTCACTGGATGTCCAGAAAACCTCCTGGCTACCTGTGCTCCTTATGGCACCCAGGGACATAGGCAAAGAACCTATCTTACAGTTCAGCTCCTCAAAATAAGCCACCCTGTGCTTCGGCACAAGTAAGCTGCATACCTTCTTGCTTTAGAGACTTAACACATGGCTGCATGTTCAGGTTGGTAGAGCTGCTCTGAAGAACACTCTGGTCCTACAGGGGTTTTCATAGGATGTTTTAAAGTGAAGCAGTATAGCTAAAGTATTTGTTTACAGTGAGATAGGTCTAAATTTTCCTCTGCTTGGCTACAGTCAGATTAGGTTTTCTTATACTTTAGAAATTACTCCTAGGAGTCTGGGTGACTGTTTAAAAAAAAACAAAGCCACAAACCCACCCCACCACCCCCCCGTCCAACCTAAAAAACCCCTCCAACACTCTGAATAACTCTAGCTCAAAATTTTGTTAGACTTCTGAAATAACCATGCGTGCATTTATATCACCTTCCTTATCTCTTACGAGGGCTGTCTGTCCCTAGTGCCAATTGAGAAGGATGCCCTATGGCATGTCATATGGCCCAGCAAGCACAGAACTGTGCCTTCCACATACAATGCACTCACAAAAGAAAGGAGCCATGCAGAAGCTGAATAAAACACAACCCAACAATTTAAGAATCACATTAAACATTTTAAAAAAATGAAACCTCCTTTCTTGGAGGGGGTAGTAGCAGCATATGTTCAGGAAAGTGTTTAGTCCTCATCAAATGATATTTGGAAGTCTGGAGCTAATAAGGAAAGGGTTTCTCACAGGAAAAACATCAGCACGTAAAGTTCTGGCACTGACTGTGTGATTTGTTCCCTGTAGCACAGGAGCATACAAAATGCCCTCCTGGGTCAGACCAGCAGCCCACCTCAGCCAAGTGCTTAGTCTCCAATAGTGGCAACAGGAGGGAGCACACAAGCCTGGCTGCTTTCTGTGGTCCACTCTCCTCTTTGAGAACTATTGTATTAAGGATGCTAAAGGGTACATCCCTACCTTCTGCTTTCAAAGTCTATTTGTAGATCTGTTATCCATGAACTTATGTAAATCCTTTTTTAACTTGCTGATGCTACCTGTGTGTTAAAACTCTAGCAGCTAGTTTCAGGATTTCACTATCCATTCTGTAAAGAAATACTTGCTTGTATTTGTTTATAAGCCAGTCCTATAATAGTTTCATCAAGTAGCTTCATACTCTAGTATTCAATGAACTCTGTGTTCATTTTGCCCACCAGTTTATTGATGTGTAAACCTTGATTGTAGCTTCCATTTGCTATGTGCTCATACATGTAAGATCCTTGTATTTGTATTAATACGAAAACTGTTCTCTTTAGCAATTAAAATTCACTGAGAGTACCTACAAACATTCAGCAAACTTGAACGTGAAAAAAAAAACCAAAACACTGCAAGTTAGATTATGATTCTGTGAGGTGCAAAAACATGAGGTGATGCTCTCTTCCTATATCATATAAAGAAAATTACTAAATACTCTGTATCAAACTAGGAAAGCAATTGACCTTTGTCATTTCTAAATAAATTTTTAAGCCCACTGCTCAAAAAGGTTCAAGTTCTTCTCAAAATCACCCCTATCTTTTCTTATACAAAAATACAGAAATATGTTGAGGGGAACTTCCATAAAGAAATTGAGAAATAATGTAACATTCTGGATCTGCAGACAGCTCCTGTATCACTCATTATAGATACAAAATTGATATGTCTCAGGTTAATATAAACACTGGTTTTGTGGCCCTGCAAACCACAGTGGAAACACTGAATCAGTACAGCTTTCCGAAATCTTCCAGCAAAGCAAAGCTTTGAGCAGGAAAAAGCTGACACAAAGTTGTCCAGTATAGAAGGTCATGACCCCTAGGAAAGGCAGTAGAGCTCTAAGACCCCCTTTACACTGTCCTTCAGCAAGGGACATCTTGGGGGGAATGGAGAGAAAAGAGGTGGTAAGGGAGAGGCAGTCCATCAAAAACCTCCTTTGTAACAATGTGTAGAAAGCCTAGGCAAGACACATGGAATTTCAGACTCTCAAACTCCCACGTATAGGGACAAATACTGCAGGGGAGTCTTGCTTCACCTAGCAGATACACTAGGCAACAGTCAGAAATATTAACTTAATACTTATTTAGACCAGTGACATTATAAATAGATCTTAGCTAAGTTTTCAGTTCCACATACTTAAGGATTTATGCAAACAAACATACAGTTTAATTAAGATACCATGGCATATGGGATCAAGAACTACATACCAGCCCATGCCTTTTTTTCTGATTTTCCCCGAGTAATCACAGAATCACAGAATCACAGAATCTAAGGGGATGGAAGGGACCTCAAAAGATCATCTAGTCCACCCCCCCTGCCAGAGCAGGGTCATNAAGTTGTTCCATCACCTTACCAGGGATGGAAGTGAGGCTGACCGGTCTATAGTTACCCGGGTCCTAATGCACAAACAAAAGTCCAATTCTGGATAAATTTCCAGAAGTTTAAGTTTTTATCCAAACATTATTTGATTTTCAGGTGTTTGCAAAATTGGCCTTATTCTCAATGGGACAACAGATTTTTCCTGTGGCAATTTCAGGCAAGGTGAAAAATACCATTCAAACAGCTTCCCTTGGTATTGCAGCACTGAAGCAGAAAGCAAAGAGTAAGGGAACTGAGGGAAGGGGAATAAATTTGCTTTAAAAAAAAGTTGGGTCAAACTTCATGTAAGTGAACATGAAATTGAAGCTATTCTTAGTTATTTTCCCCACCACTTGTTTCAGCAACAGATTAACCCCAGAACACTCATTTCATTCATATGTTGCATTTGTGTGAAAACACACAGGAGAAGAGATGACCTACCTAGTTGTGCAGTAGGGCTCTGACTTAAGCTAGTTAATATTGAATATGTTTGTTCAATATTGAGTTGTTCACTGAATGTAATTAATGCTCATGTGATGTGTCCCACACAGTACATGCATTTGTTAATATAAATTTCCTAGTCAAAACTGCATTAATGGTGTTAAGTGGTGCCCATGTTGGTAGTAAATGTGTTGAGCTTTGAGGGTGGAATACTTTTCACCCATAGTCTAAACAAGGCGCCAGCATATCCACAAGATGAGATTTATTTAAAAGATTCATCACATTGCTGCTCTTCCGGCTATAAAATTCCACCAAAGCTGAATAACAGCATGCTGCTGAGCTGATGTAAATGTCAATGCATGAAGTGCCCTGTACTCATCACTTGAGGCAGCCTAAACTGGAATCTCAGGCTAAACAAAAGCTTCCTCGCTGCTGTTTGAGTGCTAAATCTTGCAGAAGGCATTTGGATTATCTGACATTTTTGGAGCCATACGGGCATCTAGCTAAGCCAAAGACCTAGATTTAAGATGAACACCTAGAATTCATTTCATGCACTGACAATGGTGTCTGGGTCTGCTGCATGGTATGTACCCAGGGTATAAAACTGCCTCCTAAGCTGCTCGCTGGCCTCCCTTGAACATTGTATTCCAGTCCTGCACTAAAAAAAATAATAAAAATACCCCAAAATCACTCAGAGGCTACAAGACACTGATCTCTCAATTGTAATTGGTGGAAAAATAACAGTTCTGGAATGGCTTCCACCTAGGACATCAAACAAAACAGAAAAATAAACAATACTCTGATGTCCTCTTAGTGGTCTATGAAAAGAGGTCTTATTAAGGCAGGCTTTTATCTTCTAGCAGCACTTCAGTTTCTTAGTCTCATAAATAGTCCATGTAACCCTTGTGCTGCTTGAAAACTGGAACTTGTTTTGTGGGATTGCAGGCTCTGTCTGGACTATTGAAAAGACAGTGAATATGAGGCCACAGATCTCAGTTGCCAAAAGATACTTGGAGAGACAGATATTTGTGTGTGTGCTTGTGTATCCATCTCCCTATGTGTTTATATTTATTATATTTAACAAAAATTTTCTCCTGAACCAGTGAGGTAAACCTCAGTCCTGTGCTTTGGATTATTTCTTGTGCAGGTGAGAGGTGCTGGCTGGCCTGATGGCCCTTGAGACAGGAGACCTCTGTGTATCCTTAGTCTAACTACCACATAGGCAGTAGTGGGAGGGAGATCTCTCTTTGCTGACATCTTGCCACCCTGCCCAGTAGTGAAACATCTTTAGATGGGTGAGATTGATTCACACTTCATTTTTAGTTGCACTGGATGTAAAATGATAGAGCGTCCATCAAAGCTCAAGCATGGAAGAGAGGCTTGCACTGACAGGCAGAGACTTGGACACCAGATGAGGTAAAGCGACAGAAATTTTGCCACTGGTCTCTGTGTCTGGGAGCTACATTTTTAGCTTCCACAACTGCTTCCTGAGACAAATGTGTTTCGGGTAAACTACTGGAAAGGCAATCTTAATCCTAAATTGTTGGTTGCTTTTCATTTGTTGGGACTTTTGTCTCCCATGCACTTCACTACTTCTTTACAGTGCCTCTGTGCCAGCAAAAAGGAAAATGCAATGATATCAGTGTGCCCACATTTTCCTTACACAGCTCCTTAAAAAGAAAGATAGTCCTGTACCCAGAGCTGAAGTCTTTTCCAAAAGGATAAACTCATGAGGAAAATTTAAGTCCCAGCTCTAATACATGAAACCCAATTCAGGACTTCCAGAGGCATTGGCTTGCTACCAAGCATAAGTATACTTTCACAAGCATAGCAAACACATACCCTTTCTGACATGCTAATCCCTCTCTGTCATATTTTGAGTTCCTGCTCTGGGGAATGATGATACTAGAATACCTATATAAAGTGGCTGCAAAAATATTTTTTAACACAGACACAACCTGTTTTTTTTCCCTAACCTTGTTTTTAGAATTGGCTGTATTACTTCTACAAACACCTTCCAGAAAAAAATAGCAGCCCGAATCAGACACCCAGCATGAATAGCTAAATAGCTAAGCAATGCCCTAAGAAACTTTGAGGGGATCAGGTATTACCCTACTGCTATTTAAGGCTACCCTAAATAGTGTTGGTTCCAGCTCCACCTGTCAGACTCAAAACTGAGGCTTAGCCTGACAGATGACATTCATCCTTCTCAGAGAAAGAAATGCAGAAGCTGTGCTGACTTCACTTACACACTCAGCATTTTGAGGCAGCATAGATAAATAATTCCTCTTATTGAACCTCACGTATTGTATGCTAGTAACTAGCATTGTCTCCTCATTATTTTAATTGCAAGAGCTCTCAGCAAACCACCTCTTTTTTTTCACTACTCTGAGCAGTCTGAGCCAGACTGATCTAGAAGTATCACATGCCATTGAACAGAAAAAATGCCGCAACTGTGGGCATGTCCTTGCTGTCCTGTGATACGAAGCACACTGAGAGGTGCTTGTATCCAGGAGATGAAGCCAGGAGGTTGTGGCAAGTCTGTATTTGTGCAACGGAAAAATCTAACATGTTGATAGCTGCAGTTTAAACTGTGCAAACAGCAGGAAGAGAGTCCTTGGTCCAAGAAGTCAGGGTCTAGATTGAACTGAAGAGGTCTGGGTTGGACTCCCAGCACAGCTACCAGCTTGGTGTCAGTGACTTCATGTCTTTGTGCAGTGTCTGTCCCCAGTATGTGAAATATGTGCTACTGCAAGGGTCTGTTAGTGCTGCCTTATTTGCAATCTGTTACAAGGCAGATGTGGAAAAGAAGCCTGAATTATAACTTTCTCAGATTATGAGCTTTTAAAGAATTTGTAGGAAGCGCTCTGAAGTCTCAATGTGAAACAATGCAGCACTTACAACTGAGGAAAAAGAACTCCACACTTCTCTTGCGGTCTATGTTTTTCCCCCTACAATGCTTGCTTTTAAATAGTATTTTATTTTCCAATCCATTATACTAATTTCTGAGGGAGTCTGCTAGCACTGGGTGTGGGGACACCCCAAACTCCTGCTTTCCTCCCTGGGAAGTGCCACAGAAGGACAGCGGACATGGTCCATGGAACAGCTGACACTGCTCTCCATGGACCTGCTTCAAAGCCCACAGAAATAAACACATGCTTTTCCATTGATTTCCACTGATTTCAGATTGAGTAAATCACTACAGATTCTCCTGGATAAATTCTGTGAAAGTCCCTGGAGTGGCTGAGACTGAGGAAACTTGCTCTTAATCAAGAGATTAAAAAAAACACCCCAAAATATCTACCTTCTCTACTTTCAGGGAATGTTTTGAAACCTCCACTTTTCAAATCTCCCAGAGCTGTCTCTGAATCAGGAGAACCCCCTTTAAAACGGGACTCCCGAGCAGATTATCACCTCTAAGGATGAGAAAACAGCACAGAAGTGGTGACACCAACAAGCAGCAATTCAGATTGAAATAAAATATTACCTAAATATTACCTAATACCCCTCCTGTCTGTGAGGGGTACAGCATTTGTTCAGGGTACTCTACAAGGTTATTTAGTCTAGCATTTTGTGGAGTCTTGAGTCAATTTAACTAATAATCTTTAATTTCCCATAACTAACGTTCTTCAGTTTTGCAAATAATCCAGTGAAATTTCCATCTAGTTTTGAAAAGTTGTAACTAAAACTCACCTTTCTGTGACTTTTTCAACTTTCAAGAGTGTTAACTTAGATTTTCTTTCTAAAACTGTCTGCTTCTAGATTTCTCCACCCCTCCCCAATATGTGCAGAAGCTCTTCCATGCAAGCTCTTAGTTTCTTTGCCAGTGTGTTTTCAAATCTTACACCCTGGTCAGAGGTAAAAATATTCATGTTAGCAAGAGTCAGCAGAAAGCTCTGTAATTTTGTTCTGATCCTCATATGAATTTACAGAAGAAATTGCATCTGTATCCTGCTACTCAACATGCCGCTGTTAATCCTTATTCTTGCAAGTAAGCCACTGCTGCACAAATTGTGCTGTTCATTTTAAAAAGTTCAAATGCATAAAATTTGCAAGTTCTCATTAACACCCCTGTAGCACAGTCCAAACATTGACTCAGCTAAAGCTCTCAACTTAGTGCCATAAAATTATACATATTTATTTAACAAAAAATTACATAAATTTGTTTTTTTCTTAAATACTACAACATAATTTCATAACTGTATTATGAAAATCATTTGTCTTATAAAATGAAGAAGGGGCTCTATGTGGTTACATAACATGTAGGAATAATCAGATATATAGAATGCAAAATCTACTAAGAAAAAGAAAAGTTCAAGCGGCTCAAAGGATCATAACTGTAGAAGTGATTTATCTCAAGGGTGGGAGGAAAAGTAAACTAAGCATCAGGGAAAAATTCTTAATTTAATATACTCATGGTCAATACGATCACGTTTTTCAAGTCAGGAAGGTTTACTGCAGTCATCTACTCTGACCCCCTTGCAATGAAGGACATAAAATGCTTGTCACTGGGGAAATCATTTACTAGAGAATAAAATCCTAGGGGGTTCATGAGTTACCTAAAATTGGACAAGTTCTGCACTGCTGAGACTACTGCTAGAGAACTCTGTGCTGACTACCTAAGAGTAGAGATAGTCCATACGTATATCTCACACTACTGCCTTTCAGAGCTTCTCCAGGGTCATTTAACATTGAAGTATATTTAGGCAACAATGTTCTCTCTCAAATGCATAAGTTGAGGAAGCTGCTGTGACTTGGCTTCTGGATATACAGATGGTGTAAGTGCTCCTACAGTAAGGGGGTAAAGAACACTTTTTTTGCTTCATCTGTGCACCAGAAAGCTTCAGGATGGTATGGGTTTTTTTAGAAGTAATGGCTATGATGTTGTGCTGAGGTAACAAAATTCCTTGATCATGTCTCAGTAAGTCCTTGAATGATATGAGTTGTTAACACAGCATCATTGCCTTCATTGCACATTCCTGTCCTGGGATAAAAGGTGTCCCAACAAACAAAGCTTTTTCAGTACCAGCTATCCCTCATATGCAGGGTGCAGGGATAAACTGAAGGCAGAACAGTCCTCATTCCCATAGTGACCTAGCAGCTCCATGGATTCATGCACTTTTGTTCTAGCCTGTTTCTGTGGGGGGTTTTTTGAGTGTGGGGTTTGGTTTTGGTTTTGTTTTGTTTAGAATAGCTGAAAGCCAGCAGCCCAGGTGCTTTGTTTATGGGAATCAAACTTGGATCTCTTGGGTCACATACCACCACTTTTACTGGGACACTGGCTTTGCTCCTCAGAAAGCCTGCAATCCAAGAGGGAACTAGAGAACGTCACGCTGTGTGCTCTAAGCTTCAGGCAGATATGTTTTTCTAGAGGTCAATATTGCTATTCATCTTGTTCTCCAAATACAAGAGTGACATTATTAAGACCACCCCTAAGACCCTTCAGAAACTGTAGAGGTGCAACTGGATTATGCCTTACAAAAGAGACTATGTGCAAAACTACTCTCACTAGGTTAGTCCTCTGGGAGGCACACTGAGCATCCTATGTTCGTGAATGCCCTAGAAGCTCTTTTTCTGAGCAGAACAGTATGGGACTTGAGATCATTTTTGCAATCAGCAGGTTCAAAGTGTTCTGAAATGTCATATGAAATACGCCTTTAGAATGTCACAAGAATGTAGAGCTCTGACGTCTTAAGTGTCACCTATTAAAGTGAACAGAAGTCCTAGAATTACACAATGATTTAGTACTTTTAACCAATGATGATGTCAGGCTGCCCATGCTTGAAACTAAAGACTTCTTTCCATTTGCTTTGTCTTGCTATCCACAAAACACAAAAGCATTTTAACCTTCACCAAGAGCAACAGTATGAATGGGAATGAACAGAAAATGACAGTGCACAATCAAGCTTCAGGTGTTTTAATCATGAACAGGTTTCCCTAAGTTCTGTTCCAACTCTTGTTGTTGGTCACTGTGTTTTGCCTGCCTTTTTGAACAACATGACTGCTACCTTCTGTGCAGAAACTAGAGGTAGGACCTAAGGTACCAATGTATGGTTTTAACTTGTCTGTGAAGGTAACTCTTTTATGTTGAGTCATTTGCTTTGATTTGCAGACAGTTCCTGTCCATGCCGCAACACTGGAAGCAAAAAATAAGACCTATAGCATCAGAATGTGCAACAAAGTTTGTTAAACTTGATGGTATTAAACTTTTCACAGCTTACTAGAAAGTATCACTCAGTGGACCTTTGGCAATTGAAGAAATGCTATGAAATGAGCTAGGCAAAACCATTTTAGGTGATTAAAGTCTTTCGGATACAGACCTAATATGAGGTGAGATGTACAATATTGCACATGGAATCAGTCCTAATGATACTGAAGCTTTGTTCAGCTGGGTCTAGAGACCTCCTGCAGACAAAATGTGATACTTTTCATACTTGTAAGATGCTAAAACTTAAGGAATTCCTCTAGAGTCATTATTCTCCATTTTCCATGGTCTGTCTCTTGCCTCATCTTCAAAGGGATGCCAAGCTAGCCTGCTCCAGAGCTAGGAAATCAGAACAGTCAAAGCTCCCTTCTTAGCTCAGAATCCAATGTGTCTGCCTTTTCAAGCAGGGAAGAGTGATGATCTCTTCCTTGGAGGCCTAAAAGTCTGCAGAGCTAGATATACATAAGACTTGTTCAAACTATACAAATATTTCTTACAGTACGGACTACCAAACTCCTCCCGACATATGCTGAGCACTACATGAACTCCTACTGGTCTCCACCACAGTGGTGCTGAGACAAAGCTTAGCTGCATTTTTCATGCTAGATTCTAAATAGAAAACTAATGAAGAACACAATTGTACTGAGTATGTTTAAAATAGAGGTAGTTTGTTTTCATGAGAGAGGCTTGGTTGTTTCAGATGTCAGGTCAGAAACTGCAAACAAAAATCCCCTCAGTGATACTGAGGATGCATGGTGGGAGTAGTGAGAAATAGACTGATTTATTTACATTAAACACTAGCAAAAGAGTATTCTTGCATGAGATGTACTTATTTCAGAATATCATGGGGAACTGAAGAATAATTAAAGACAAGATCTTGATTTCTTGCCTCAGCCAGTACTTGTTTTTATTTCAGTAAGACAGTATACAAGGAGAAGGGTGGTCAGCTGGTGCTTCCAGGAGAGGTCTACCTCTCCTGGTAGAGCCAGCCAGTCAGGTAAGCCACTTCCCTCCAAGCAAAAAATGAGCTTGGATCCTTAATAACTCCTTCCTCCATTGAACCTTAACAGGGAGATTTTTGGTTTACATCTTTCACTTCAGCAAATCTCAGAAGCATGGGTTTCTTTCTGCTCAGTTTTGATTGTTTTCCATCTATGGCCAGCCTTTGTTCACTAGCCTCTAGCTGAGTTATTCACAGCCTTATGCCTCAACCTATTTCTTTAGTCACAAAGTCATCAATAGGGCACAGTATATGAATATTTGATAATTAAAATAGTCAGCTGTGTCCTGGATAAAGTTGTGTCTTGTTGCCTTCAACCTTTCTGTCTGCAGCTCTTCAGAGGCAAGTGTTCTTTCAGGAGTGTGCGGGAAATTTGCTATGGGAAAACTGTTATGCTCCCAGTTTTTGTCATATGATCACCAAGGTAAACATAAATAAACAGAAAGAGTGGATATAAAGGCTACATCTGCAGTTGTACTTGCTAGGATATGAATCATGAGAGCTCTCAATCCTCCTGCTGTAGTGAATTTGTTGGCTGTGGTCAGGAAACAAGGCAAATTTCTCAGCTCCCTCTTGCAGCAAGGGGAAAGGTGGTTGTGTGGACACAGCATGGCAGCAGAGGTAGGCAGCCCACTTCACGCTCCCAGCTTTGTAAAGAAGCTTGTTTGGCCAGATTCTCAGCTGGGGTAAGCAGGCACCCACTGTCAGAATGCATAAAAGACCACACGTCACTGAAGAACATCTTTCTAAAGAAATACATTCATAAAGACACTGATATTCCCCTCCACTCCCCTTCAAAAGTCTCCTGTGACCTACCGTGTTCCACATAGATAAAGGCCAAGTTTTCTTAATAGAAGATAAATTTCCTGAAACTTTGCCTGGCAATAGATCTAGCAGACATGGGCTCGTGGGACAAACTCCTGTTGTGGATCACTATTAAATTATTTCATGTTGGAATTCAGCCCGAAGCAGAACCAGCTCCAGCATATGTAACCACAAGCATCCAGTTGGGTTACACAGTAATGTCAGCATCACAGATTCTGCCACTGAGGTTGGTTAACACAAGGTGTTTGTTTTGGCACTCATACTCCCATGCTCCCCGTTTTGCAGAGTGTGAGGGTTTGGGGGTTTTTTGTTTGTGTTTTTTTTTCCTGTTCCCCATGGGTCTAATACAGCATTCTTCTGTCATGACTCTCCAATATATTTCTATTTATTCTGCAGCCCTATTTCAGTGAAGAAATAAGTAGCCCAGTCCATTTTTTTGGCTTCTACATTCTTTCTTGCACTTTCCTGCTCCAAATGTCAGACTTGAAGTTCTCACTTGTAACACCCCTCAAGGGCACAGGTCAGTTGCTAGGTAGGTCAGGAAAAGATCACGGTTGACAGTTTTGTGTAACCAGCTTCTGCTGTTGGGGGAGTGGGATTTTCTTTTCCCATGGCAGAAACAGAAAGAAATAAGCTACTGACAAAAGCAGCTCTCTAGAGTAAGGTTGTGAAAATCTATGATAGATTATATTATAGTTATACTCAGGGTAGGATGGCAAATATAGACACATGAAGGGGAGAAAGAAGGTAAAGACAAGCTCCTTTTGTTCTTGCGATCCTCTGGGTCAAAATGAAATTAAGCCCTACTGGATAAGTAGTGAAAGATAAGATTGCCAAAAATGTTTTTAATGCAAATAAATGCTATGTAAATTCTTTATTTCTCTGTCAATAATTAATGGCAGTCGAGGACCCATAAAGAGTCATAAGGATCCAGCAGGGCCTAGAGGGGTTGGGGTTCAGGTGCTGCGTAGCTACTGCCCGCAAGCTGGATCTCAGCAGCCCTGGCCCAGAGAAGAAATCATGGAAGGAAGCTCTGGCAATTGCCTCGGTGACTTGAGACTATCAGGCTCCTCTTTCTTTTGCCTGTTTCCATACTGGCCACTTGAGGATAGTCATAGAGGCATGCCTTGCAGGAGGGTCATCGTGGTGGCCCTTGTTCCCACAGCCCTTTGGAAAGCTGTTCAAGTGCTAAAGAAATTCCCTCCCTGGGAAAGCATATCCTATGCACTCTCCCGTTGCATCCTTCCAGCTTGAAAACCTTTCAAGCTGCTTATCTAAACAGTTCCCATGCGGTAACGCATTGCTGCCCCAGGCCTCTGCTCTTGCTTGTCTGCAGCTTCCTCTCTGCCAATCCCTGAGCAGCAGCAGCAAAGCAACTTGTGAACATCAGGAGCTTCGTGTGCTTTCAAAACCAGGCTTGATGTTTTCAACATACTCTCTCATTTTCCTGTGTGCAGACTACTGTCTAACATTTCTGGAAAGGCAGCTGGAGACTCCAGCCAATTTCTATGGCATTTTAAAGCTGCACATATGTTTAATATATCTACTACTTTCTTCCCCAGGGCTTCATGCTTCTCTTGCCATTCATCTTTTCATACTCTATGCATAGAATATGAGTTATCTACAGCGTCACTACCATAATATATGCCATTTCCCAACACCTACATGGCAAATCCATTAGAAACTGTAACAGCTGCAAACTAACTCCAGCAGCGTGAATGCTCTACCTGGTGGGAAACAATCATAAAAAGTACTTTCTCCATTCAGAATTATGAAAAGGTGATAGAAACAGATGCATCCCTTTTCTCAGTTGTTTTTCTGAATCTGGGAAGAGGAATGAGTCAATGAAATCAGGAGAGGTGGTTTCATCTGAGGCAAATGGGAAGAAATGCTAATTCAAACAGCAGGCCGGGTTGAGAGGTGATGAGGTGGGACTGCCATGACCAGCAGAGCTTGCAGCAGTGCCCCACAAACTGAGTAGAAGGGGAAGGAAAGCCGAGGGGCGCCTTCTCCCAAAGTTGTAACTCTGCGTCTGCAGAAGTGGGTATAATAACAGACTGTCAGGAATGCTGAGCAAACATGGACTTGGAATGAAAGCTGCAAATGGATGGGAATGCCATAGTTTCCTTGCCCACTCCACTCTCCTTGCCAGTGTTGGATGTGCCTGCCAGGCATGTGGTGAGCACACACAAACTTCAGTCAACAGCAGCTAATGACAGTCCTGTAACCACAGCTCAGCTGAAGGCTAAAGAATTTTGTTCATCCTCCTACTTTAAGGCAGTGTTAGTTTTTAATATATTTACATATTTATTGAGTGTTGCAAATGTAAAAGGCGCAAGGGTGGCACAAAGATAAATGTAGGAAAAGAAAGTTTGCCTAGGAAATACGAACTTAACTTGTTTCTCCTGCTCTGCTAGAAAGCCAAAACAGGTGAACTTACCCACTTCTATGACTGAGGCTAGCTATAGAAAGATATACACTGCTCCTTTTTTTAACACATGTGAAACTGGCTTCACACAGTGACTGTCTGGCACAGTCAAAGCTTGGAGTATCCTCAAAGTCCAAGCCAGGGAATGGTTTCAAGGATAGTAAGAACCATTTCAGAGTGGCTGTTCTTTGCCACATCACATCATTGCTCGCAGGTCAGCTCATCTGGATTTTATGCACTGAGCCTTTAATGATGTATTGACAGTGTGGGCAAAGAGTAACGAAGGAGCTGGAGATGAGAAACAGAGACAGGAAGAAGCACTAAATGAGAAGGCTGAAAAGGCAACTGTAAATACAAAGTTTTTATGTAAAGTACAAAGGAGAAGTGATTCCACCATACTCAGACTTCCAGGAACACGTACTATGACTGGCAAGGGGAGAGGAAAAGGTGACAGCTAAAGAGAAACAAAGCAAAAAAGTATATGCCAGGCAAGGGTTAGGCAGGAACTCTAGATATCAGGAAGGTAAAGAACAAGTTTGTGAAAGAATGAAAAAATCTTTGCATTTCTGAAAGGACCCATTAGGGTCAGCAGCCTGGGAGATACCAGTGCATTCAGTGACAGTGGGGAACTGCAGACTGACCAATAATACACTGCAAGGCTTCATGGTAAGCACGCAAAGGATTCCTGGGTCTTGGCCAGGAAGCTTTTCAGTTGTCTTTCATAATGACTACAGAGACAGAAGAGGGTAGGATGGCTATGTAATCAAGGCAAGTGCAGCAGGGGGTGGCTGGGTGCAGGCCTAGAGAAAAAGCTGTGCTGCACACATAAATCTTGAATCCTGGCATTCCTTCCCCAGTAATCAAATGGCAGGCTATATTTAGCCCAACCTAAACAGAAACAAAGAACAGCAGGACTAGTCTTTGCTCTAACAGCTGCCACCAGCTGCTCAGAGGGAATGCAGGTAGAGCCGATGTCAGATGTAGTTAAATGAGATGGAACAGGGAAGGCAGCTATGCTTGAATGAACAATGTTGGCATTTGGTTAGAGAAATTCTGCTTTTTATTATTTCATGGTTAGCCAGAAGGAAGACTGAATGTCAAGCAGAGCATGAATTCTTTCTACACCAAGGGCAAGGCTATGGTGAACCATGGGTAGTCAAATAAGCAGAGGAAAGGGAGGAGGTAAGAGATACAAGCAGAGCATCTTTTTACTCAGGGCAAATGCTTGTGTGTCTAGCCCAGGTAGCCTAATAAGAAACAACAAACACAGTTTTGAGAAAGTCTAAGAAAGACTTGTTGTCATGCAGCTGCTGACTAAAAGGTTGTATCTGTGTGGTAATGCCAGTGGGGCTTTTCCAAGCAGCATGCTGGGAATGCCTACAGGTACTGCTGATCCCAGTAGGGCCCTGCACTTGGTTAATACACACCTTGCCTGGCTCCAAAACTGCACACCTTGGGGACACTGTAACAGTAGCCCTGCTCCTTGTTGGCATGGCAAGGACTCTCAGGGCCACACATTCATGGGTGACTGACTTATTTCACTGATCCATGAACCCAGGTGTCACCCTCCATATAGACATCAGCATCATCCACTGATCAGGGGTCTGGAAAGGTCATTTAATGCAACTGGTTGTTTGCAATATTACCTGCTGCAGGGGGATATATTTGCATGCTTGTTGGGGGAAAAATCACCACAGAACCTCATGCAGAGTGACCTAATTACTGTTACATTTCTACTAGAACATATACACATACATGCACATACATTCAATGAACTTGTACCTGGCTGAAAAGTGTAAAAGCAGAGGGTGTAAAAAGTGGAACTGTTTAATGAGTACTTTATCAGTGAAATATTAGGGGGACAATAAATATAGTTGGTATTAAACTTGGTCACTGAGTAATCACTTATGCATCTGGTTCTCATTGCCATTCTTAAGAACAAAGGGAGTAAAAAAGCAACTGATTTACTCCATCAGTGTAAAACAAAAAACAACAGAAAATCCAGTCTCCTTCCACCCACATTTCTGGATTTCAGAGGCACCTTATTACAGTAATCCCCCCTAGATACACCAGTTGTTACAGCATGGACTTTGAAGCTTTTGTGGTAGTTTTCCCTGTCTTACTAGCAGAGCTGTGAGCTTGATGACTAATCGCTCCTTAATAACTCATGTTTCCTCCCCAAAAGCCCCTGAAATGAAACTAGTGGGGAAAAACATAGGAGGAGGGATTTGTGAAGTAGACAATCACTCTGAAATGGGCTTCTTTTCCAGTAACCCGTATGTTTTTTGGAAGGGAGGGGTGTTGAATGTAGTTCTATTCTCCACATGCAGTTGGGAAGTGATCCCTGTTAGTGTATTTGAGACGTATTCCCAAATAATGAAAACAAAACACAGATTTGTTGTAGGCCTCTCTGGCTTGGCTGTTGCTTGAGTTTGTTCTGTTGGAACTTTCAAATCCAGATATCTTTCTCACAAGTATGTTCCTCCATCCTGGCTTAGACAGGGAAAATAGTGTAAGCCAACAAATACAAATGTATGTCTACTCAGGACTTTCCCAGCTGTGACACTAGAACGACTGAGGTAGGTGAGATCTTTGTTTTTGTGATAGGACAGGCTCTTTGTAGGATGCTATTTACTGATGCCACTTTATCAATCACTTTCTTGCCCAAACGCAAGGATCTGAGCTATTGCTGGATCAAAAGGTGACAACAGTCCCATGTCTCATGTACCTGATTGCCTAAGAAAATGATTTGCATAGCTGCCTAGGAGCAGACACATACATACTTGGGGGTGTCTGTGGGAGCTTAAGCCGCATTAGAAACCACACACAATTCCATGTCACGTACCATGGCTGCAGCTGCACAGCCTGTCCAGACAGATGAGAACCACACCTGCCCATGGCCAGGCACACCATACACACTAACACAGGAACTTGGTAGTATTCAGCCTGGCACACACACAGCAAAAAGGCAAGTTGGACAGCACATGCTGCAGCTGGACATTCTCTCTTTTTTGGCCAAAATATAAAGGCTCCTAAGCAGAGGTATTTTGAGCATTCATAGTCAACTGAATTATGAGTTGGAAAAGCATCAGCCATGCAGTGCTATCCAGTACGTGCCCTTCTTTTCTCCTCCTAGTTCATACATTTTCACTCCTCTTTAGCTTTCTGGGCACGTACTGTACCTTGTGATGACATGGAAGAACAATGTCTTTAAGTCTTTATTGTTGCTACTGTATTTTTAAAAGGAGCTACTTAGGAAATTCTAACTTTTGTTACCATAGGAATGAAGCTGTAGGATTCATCAGAAGAACAATTTAAACAGCAATTTTTAAATAATTCACTTCAATTCTCCACTCCCCCTAAGCTCCTCTTGGACATAAAGAAAAACACTTTAGAAGCTCTCTCTGTCCCTCAGCGCCGCTGGACTCTAGCCCAAAATAGGAGGTGCAGCCCTGTTATCCATAGCAGGGCTTAGCATTGTCCCTTCCCGCCCACAGAGCACCTCCTCTTCCCAAGTGAAGCAGCAGCAAAGTGCTCTTTGGCTCAGGCAGAGCTCCTCACCTGTTTGTTTTCTTCATATAGTTTAAGGCAACGTTTATACAATAAGAACTGAATTAATGGAGAAGTATCCACTCCACTGTACAAGAGCAAGTTGGGATGCGCATAGCTGATGAGCTTGCCCAGGTGAGCTGACTAGTGATTTACTACTCAGTGTAATTCTGAACTAAGTGCCTTACTAGAGCACTCTTACATGCCTCTTTCTAAGTTGGTTTGTTCCTCCTTTCTTACTTGAAAGGTTTAGGTCTACATTACGTTAAAAAAACCCAACAAACAAACAAAAAAACAGGACAGGTGAGTTGACCTCACCTTCTTCCGGCCTCCTCCAGCATGCAGGGGGGAGACAAGGCAAGGAAAGAGAACAGTAAAAAGCTGACACTCAGACTTGCTATTCCCTCTTGTTTGTTTTTTAAACCTTTGGACCATGGAAACTTGATAAGCAGCAAGAAAGCAGAGAAAAGTGTTGTTTTCCCTGGCTTTAACTTTCTTTGAGGTGCTATCACTATTCTGACTTGTGAACAGTGTTCTGGTTTCCCATCTTGTGTTTGGGACGGTCCTGACGTAGTCGGAAGGGACTACTTAGTAGAACAAGGAATCTTGGACCCCATTAAACAGATGTCTAGCATTAACAATGAGATTACGATGTTCCTCAGCTCTCAGTAATAGTAACAGTTCTATTGATTTTCATGGTGTGTGAGGGAGAGCTTTGATTCTCCACATGTCCTGAAGCACAATACCTCTTTCTTCATGCTACTTTGTCTCACTGATCCAAAGTTCTGGTCAGGGACTGGGAAAGGAGCCTCTCCAGGATATTACAATATGTGTCTGTAACTTCACAGATGCTGTCAGGTGGTGAAGCCACTTACAGATTGAGAACCTAATGCCTGGCTCTTCCTCAGCAAATGAAGATGAGCCAAGAAAGCAAGCCAGTGACCGTATTTTGGCATGACTCTCTGGCAGTTACAGTGACCTTATTTATCATCCAATGTCTCCTTTTAATCACATGCATCTAGCGTGCTCTAGCATTCTGCCTTGCATTCCTGTTTCTAGAGTCTGGCTTATCTTCCAGCTGTCTGGCCAAGCCTACTCTAGTAACCTATGGCCACAGGATCCTGTCTCAACCACGTATTACAAACTGGTCACAGGGACAGGGAATTACACGGCTACATTAAAGAAAGACACTATCAACAGTAATCTGGCAGGGCACTTATTTGCCAAACCCAGCTATCTGGAGGCTACTTTGTGTCCAGCTCTGCCTTTAGCAAAGGTGTAACAGCACTTCCACAGCTCCCACTGCTGCTGATGTTGGCTACAGGCACATAGGTATTTCCAGACACCACCACCCTCCNNNCCCCCCCCCCCCGCTTATTTTCTGGAGTTGGTTGAGCTGTTGAAACTGGATCCTTTTATGGGAATGTACAAGAGGGGTTTTCACAAGCAAGCTGGAGATTCTGGGAGACACAGTTGCTGCTCTGTCAAAGTGGCAGACAACACTCTGTAGTCTTTCCACCCCCTTAAATTCACCCTGTTGTGCTGCCCACTTATTTGTGCCTTCATTTCCACACAGATTCACATGCATGGTCACAATTAAAAAGAAGCATCTTTAGTCATATTTTATGTAATATTTCCTTGCATCTCAAAGCGAAAAAAAAGAGAGAAGAGGAGGACTCTGAAGGACTAGGATGTTTTTATCAGCTTTTCATTAAAAATAATCTTCCATCCAGGTACAGGACTACAGAAAAACATTTTAAACATAAAATCCTAAAATAGTGAAGTCTACAAAAAGGGTACAACAGGTAAAAAAGGCTCTTGTTGATCCTATGCTGATGAGGCATTTTAACAGAGAGCTTAACTTGTAGTTTTGTATTTTTTAAATATAAGCTCTCAAATGATTAGGCATATCAGGGTGACAGGAGCCTTGTAGTGTTTCAGTTCTCCTCAATATACTTCAACATCCCCTTGCATTATTTTGAATCCAGCCAAGAGACTGGACAACCACAGAAACCATCAACCAAATGTAGGACAAACCAAAAGGAGAACCACTGAAGTTTCTTGCAAAATTTGGATAGGACAGTGAAATACAAATACAAAAGAAGGGTGGGGCAAGCACAACAGGGTGAATTTAAGGGGGTGGAAAGACTACAGAGTGTTGTCTGCCAATATCCCAGTATATTATCAGCATTCCCTCAGGTATTTTATTCAAGAAGGCAGAATTTAATCTGCATTGTCTTTGTGTAAGTGGTATAATCTCTAATAACCTCTGCCTCACATACACCTTTTTTCCCAAAGGCTGACAGAGCTACTTCAGTGTTCTGGTAAAATACCTTCTGAGTAAATGTGCTTTTACAAACAACCCATTCTGAAGTTAACAAAACTATAATACGTTTATGGGCCAGAACCTTGGCACTTCTAATATGAAAGTTACTTTGGGGAACTGGAGCTGGTCGACAGCAGCTGAGTCTCATCTAATGCTTTTCCCAGTATGTCCTACCTCCTGGCTTCTCTTGTGCAGATTTCTCTAAAATAAACTGTATCTTACAATTCTCAAACTGGCATCGGGGCATGATTAGACTCAGTCTCCTTATTTCCTTATCCCTGTGGTGCAAGGACATGTTAGAGTGGTCTTGGAGATGTCAACACAACACCACTGAACTACCCGAGAGAGTTTGCAGCCCTCACATTATACTCCTTGTCACACCAAAGGAAAGGCTGTCTGTAGAAATGGATTTTTAACATTTATGCTTCCCCCTTGTGTTTCTATCATATGGACTCACCAGACTATGTTTATTTCTCAAAAGATCTCTCCAAATGCAAACTTTACTCAGCGTATTTTCTTGGTTTCCTGGTAAATATGTAAATCCAAGAGAAACAAACAAACAAAAAAACCCCACCAAAACCCACCCCCCTCCCAAACCAACAAAAAACCCCCAGAATTACAGCTATTACAGAAGTCATCCAATATTTAACAAGACAACTGATCTTAGGGGATAGGAAGAGTAACATAAATACCTTCATCTAGCACAAGCTATGAAGAGACAAATTAAATATTACTAATTCCGTCCAATGGAAAAAAGACACTTCATGAGAAGTGGAATTGAGTTTGGGTGAGAAGTTTGGTTTTTTGTTGTTTTCTTTTTTAAAAAAAAAAAGTGATGAAAGTATTTTTATTCTGGAGAACCTGGAGAAAAAAGTGTGGAAAGCAAGGAAAAGAGAACTTGTGGCCTGATCCTGACCTCCCCAACAAGAATAAGGCCACAAGTGTCTTTTTGTACAAAGAGTTTGTCTGCACAGAGGGAGCAAAAAGTTACCTGATGCCAAGCAGAAGAAAAAAATATGAGAGCAAACATACCTGACTTGCCCACACCAGCTCGACCAAAGATCGCCAGCTTCACTTCTGCACTCTTAGCCATGCTGGAAGGAATGGAGTGGCGACAAATTCACTCAATTACCAAAAGTGAAGCAGAAGAACTGTTCCCAGCTCCTGTCTTCGGCTTCACCATGTCATTGTGACGTCAGTGCAGAGCCTAGGGAAGAACACCATGAGGACGGAGCTGCGAGGAGTCAGGCTCTCCCTCAGCCTCCCCCTCCCCCCTTTTTTTAAATAGTCATGATAATGGATGCTATGCTACCACTTTAAACGTTGCTGTACCACCACTGACACATTTGGCACTGTTCATGCAACACCTACCTTCAGCTTTCTAGCTCTTGCTGTTTGTTTCACACTGGCACTGTAATATTGCAAAAGGTACTTAACCCAAAGTACATGTCTCACAGCTCTGCATAATGTTCCTTATTCTTTCTTTCTGTCTCTTTCAGCTGCAATTGCTTATACTTACTGTATTTGCCTCAACTCTAATGAATTACTTTTTGTAGAAAGTATTTAAAAGGCGCAAACACTCACTAATAGTGCCTGCAGACAGCTGGTCTTTCCTCTAGCTCTCCCATTCCAGAAAGGTTTCAATTACGCAGCTGCAGTTGCTTAAAAACCTCTAAGCACTTGTACCTTGCCCATTCTGCTAAACAAATCTGTACACAGAAGTTCTCTACTGCTCCTTGTTTAAGCTGCCCCAGCTCATACATAAACATTCGACAAAGCATGGGGGTAGCAAAAGGATGGCCAGAATTTCTGGTAATACACTTTTAAAAGGCCACATGGGAATTATCTGCATTCACAGCTTTGCTGCATGACCTTGAGCAAGTCACTTGATGCTTCATCACCTTGATTTCTCTAACCTGCCAGTAAAAAACCATAACAGTACCTGTCATTGTAAAATGGTCTAAGATCTGGGGCAAAAAAATGTCATCTGCAATAATGACCCCCAGCCCTGACTTAAATCTCAAAAATTTAGTCTCCCTTTAAAACAGGGTACAACTTTACTTATGAATGGGACCTGATATGAAGGTTTGTTGTCACGCTAAAGCGTCCACTTTAGCCACAAATTCTAACAGTGACATAGGAATCTCTATGTTAATGCTACAGCAAAACGCAGTTCAAACATTTCTCTTGCAATAAAAGCCTGGCGATTTTGCCTATAAAAAAGAGCTTGTCAAAGAAAGAGTAAAGACACCTTACGTCGAGAAGAGTCCAAATACTTCTCTGATGTCTGTACACTCCGATTCATTTTGCCTAGCAGTAACTATCACACACTTTGCACCAACAGTTACAACCACGAAGCGCTCCGGGAGCGGTATCACCCAGCGGGGTGGCAGGGGGACACCTCCCGAGAAAGCTCCCGGCCGCCTGCCGGTGCCTGTCCCAGCGCGGGGGCTGCGCTCCCGGCCAGCGGCGACC